>JAQGAE010002911.1:0-16209 GCA_034696685.1 Julus scandinavius | reverse complement strand
GGTTTTCTATTGTTCAGTCAATACAGCTAAACCATAGAAGTCAATAGAAGCCAATAGAAGTCAATACAGGAACCATACAAAACAAATAAAAACTAAAAAAGTGTCCAAATCACACTAGAACCCAATAGAAATCTCTATTGGTTTCTATTGTTTTTTTCACCAGGGCTAGTACACTGAAAATAATGCTTTAGAGGTTCCTTAAACTAAACATCATGCTTATCTAGTCCAAATTATTGTTAATTTATGTTTATAACCTTAGTAGCGAGGGGTACAAATGATCTTTACCGCTGTTAACTCGATGTAAGGAATCAATGAATGAGATTATGTAGATTGAAAACTAAAAGTCATTAATTTTACCAGAATCTGACTGCGGTTTGTGCCTCGGTGGTGTTACGAAAGCGTTGTCTCGATCCGTTCCCACTGTATCTTTCCCTTTAACATATTTTCTATCTGTAAATGAAAATATTTTGGAAACTATTAGGCGAGAGTTACTGGGTTGGTGTGTAATACCAACTAATGCCATAAGGCCGCCATTCAAAAATTCATAATCAAAAATATATAATACAAGGACAAACAAAACAATAAAATCCAGGTTGACATCTAGAAATGGCATTTACTTTTGTCTGAGATACCAATGTCATCGTAAAATGCGTTTTGTTGAGATCCAGAAGTCGTGCTGCTCCTTAAAATGCTGCCATTCCTCGTATTGGAGTAATTCTCGAAAACTGAAATAAAAAACATTTTTTTTTTTCATATAATTTTTCATCAATTCATTTTCATTTGTAGATGAGAATTCAATTTTTCCATGGCATCAACTGATTATTTTCAATTATGTAGAATGAAAAGCAATACATTTAAATTATCAATCCATCAACATTAATAGTTAACTTAATGAACTTAAAGTTTAGAAATATTAGAAAATAAGCATTTACGTAGATTTATACAAAGTTTAAAAAGTTGTACAATTTTTGTAGTGCTTTAGCCCTTTTTTAAGGTCTAAAGAGGCCGAAACGTTGTACCGACTATTAAAATATGGGTTGTTAATTTGAAAATCTACTTGTCCATTCTTCATAACTTATTCCTTTTAGAATTACACATTTTTTTATTTAATTGCTTATTCATAAGTATGATGTCTGAAAAAAGCAGCTGAAATTTGTAAAATCCACTCTGGTTTTTCTCAACTTTTACTGTACGGTAAATCCCTGAATTTTTACATCCTTCAAATAGACATAAACATATTTTTGTAATATATACAGTGCATACAAAGTAGTATTATCATTATTTTAATATTATAATTTTCATACGATTATGTGGAAAAACAATCCTGTGGGAATTACTAATTTGCATACATAGCGAGTGAAATACGATGAGATACATTTTTTTTTCGAAATTGATTCAATTTGAGGTAATTAATTATAAATACGGAAAAAAGTGCATTTCGGCATTTCATTCGAGTGTAGACATACAGTGTATAATATATTTTTTATAACTGTATTTAAGGATGTTTTAAATGCAGGATATATTACCTTCCGGTTTCAGCACTATCCTGTCTTCTGGTGGATGGGGTGGTCGAGTGGGTGGTTGCAGTTCTACAACAAAGAAAAAATATAAACAAATAGATGAGTACAAAACTATACATCAATATATACGATATTAGTCCATTAACCTCCAAACGTGTCCAAATCTTTACCCAATTAAGGCTCTTACATGACTATAATATTCAATATTTGAAAAACATTGCTGGTATACAAGTAACATACCATATTCATACTGGTTTATGATAAAATATTGTTCATATCTGGCCATCAATGGCTCTTAAGGAATAAATACAGACTACACACTGCAATATGTGTCACATACCTAGTTATATGTATAACTTTTCCACCTGAGTCATATTTAGAAGTGCGTGTATATAGCACATATCGAACTGGATTAAAATCTCGAAAAAAAAATCTCGGAAAAAAAATCTCGAATCAAAAAACATCGAAAATCAAAATCTCGAAAGAATAAAAATCTCGAAAACCAAAATAGCGAAAAATCAAAAATTTGTATCCGAAACTCCCTAGACACGGACAAAATGAGTCCATAGAAACAAACAGCAACTTTGTACCATTCAAATAATTAATAACCTAACCTAACCTAGTCGAGATTTTCCTTTTCAAGATTTTTTTCACTCGAGATTATTTTTAAGTTATTTTATATTTCGAGGTTATTTTTAATTTATTTTATATTTCGAGGTTATTTTTAAGTTATTTTATATTTCGAGATTATTTTTTCGAGATTTTGATCTAGCACGTACTTTCATATGTGCCCAATTTCTAGTATGAATTTTCCATACACATAAGTATATGTATATAATTCGTCCACAGCGACAGCGTCATAAGAGACGTAATGGGTTAGAAAAACGATATTTTGACTGGGTCTCAAAATATAATGCTGATCAAGGGCGCCACCTAACGTTATTGGGCCACACTTCCTATAGAGATCGATATATCCGTGATTTAACACAGCCTCCACCAGATGGCGACACTGAGATCGTTGTTGTGTCCTACGCGTGTAATGCGCATGCGTAGTGGGAGAGGGCCTTTGGTGGACCATTAACGTCGAGTGCCAGCCTCGTTTATTGTTTGTTAAGATTTTGCAAACAATATTAAGTCTCTTTATAGGCTATACATAACCGATCGAGAGAGTGGAGAGAAAAGAAAGGATTAGTAGTACTAGTAGAGACTACGTGGGATTAAATTGGAAACAAAAGCAAATTGAACAATAATTATACGTGCTAGTATCTAATCGGAGGGTTCTTAAATAACCCCGGGGGTTCGAGGATACTTTTAAGGGAGACATACACATGGGAACAAGTTAAATCAATACTAGCGAGAGATCCTGAAAATTCCTCAATCACAAACTAATCTTGTAGTTTTCTTACAAGTTACAGTCAAACAACACTCGCGAATTGGTTTTTCGGACGTGTAATTGAATTTTTCACCTAAAAATTCGTAAATCTCAAGCTCTATTAAATACAAATTTCTAATAATTAAATATCCTTTGCTTTTGTTATATTCGTTTGATAATTGTACTTTAAAAGCTTATTTTTAAATCATATATGTACTTTGCGAGAAAAATCCCAGCCTGAAGAAAGATAACTTGTGTTTCATACTTAATTGCAAATGCAAACACATGGTCATTGTAATTATAATTTTGGTATTATTAACATCACGGTTAACGTTCCAATTATAGAAATAAAAATGCCCTCTTAAAAACATAAATGCATTTTGAACTCGCAGACTACAAACTAAAACGCTATCACGAACACAGTTTTTTGCGACTCCTTACAAAACGCCTCTCTGCTGGGAATTAAATCAAGATGTCAACCAAATTAAACATCAGATTTCATACTTTATTCCCTCTCGAATCCATGCATGGTAATATGAATAAAGATTTAACTGCGTTAACTTTAAGATGTTAACTGTGAACTGGCATAGCTCCTTGGAAAACTCCGCACGCTTTCCTGCCATGCATTCGTGCGATGTAAGGTTGCATACATTCAATTTATCAAAATTTCAATTAGAACTTTGTAATTGATAATTAAATTAAAACAATTTACGCACTTCACTAATTATACGACGTTTTACAACTTTCTAATTCGAGGTTTCAATCTATATTTAACGGTTAAAATTTTAGAGTCGTATACAAACCACGAAAGTGATACGCGATATTTTTACTGAAATCCTCGTGTAAAATATAATTTTCCACCAGGATGATATGAATTTCTCGATTACTTTACATTAAACTAAAGATGTAGAAAATATGATATTTTCAAAGAAGTACACATTTTTTTGGTATTTGATAGATAGTTTGGAAGATGTTTTCATGGGCTTTTCTCGTCATCAACACGTTTGTTAGGCCAATGTTCTTGGAAAGTCTAGTTGCTAATCTGGCCAAAACAAATGCTAAGCACGATTCAATCATAAGCTTATTTGTGGATCAAAAGTATTTCAGTCGGACATGGCGTAATAATGCCTTCATATATCGAGCAAACATTTGCAAAAACTGACATGGAGCTTATAGTGTGAGCAACACCGTGGCAAATGATCGGCCAGATTTACTGTGTCGTAAGATAAATCTCTCTTTCATTAAGTAGCGAACGACGTTAAACAAACAGATTTATCTATTTAAAGATGTCACGTTGATCAAATAAGTTAAGGACCCAAATATGTCTCATTTCGGCGAACAAATTTATGAGAATTTTCATCTACGGCGAACGACGAAAAATAAGGCTCAAATTATGCGCGAATAATATGCTTAGAAAACCGATCGATATTATAAATGGCAATTACCACATCGCGACATACCCAAATCACTCGCAATTGATACGAAAATTTGCTTCAAATTTGCAAATGCGAATTAAAATTGAGATCCTAACTCCACATGGAGTTGAGATATAAATAAACACTTTGAACATTTTTCATCAGACGATTATGAAACATTCTTATTTAGAGGAAGATATTATTATTATTATTATTTATTACGACAAAGTGCCAAATATGGTCATGTATAGTCATGCATGGACCATATTCAATAAATAAATGGTCATCAATGGAAGTACTCGTATATAGCCAGATACATGGTCAACATAAGCCAGGAATGTAGTGTACATGTACATGTAGACAAATTTAAACCAAATGTTAACATTCATCGTGTACAAATAAAAGGCCATACACGTTAGTATATGACAACATATGCCCAAATGTCCCCAGTTCCACACGTCATGTAGGCTCATACATGGCCAATAAGATTTTTTTAACCCAGGTTAAACGTGACTATGTTGTTTGTGAATATACTGGTTTATGTGCTTCATATTTGGGTATTTGGTAAAATATGAGGTTTCCCTGACTAAATGTATGGCCATTAAAAGTAACAATTTGTCCAAAACATATCTACTCATGGTGATTCAGAAGACATGTATATTGAGGGAATGTGCAATAAAGTGAAGCTTTTGTATCTTCATGTATTTTGTGTAGTTTCTCCTCTTAAATAGCTTCACACCTACACGCATACTCTCTACTGCAATACCCATTAACTTCATTGCAAAACACAAACCTGGAGGTCTTTTAAAATGGTGGTCAGGTCCCTTTTGAGGATTGTATTGACTTGGGGAGGAGGAATGTATATGGCTCATAGAAGCCCATTCATAGCTTTTCCATCCGAATAACAGCTTAATTTCGAATCTAAATTAAAGATGTCACGGAGAAGCTAGAAATCAAACTGACTTCGCTCGTCCTCATGATTAGACCATGATGAAGGGCTTCTGCAGATAAGTAAACTTGATGCTGATGATTTCGAGGGACGTTGAAGTCTCTCGATCAATTCTTAGATCCGGTATTTCGGGATAAACGAAACTAACAAGTGCTTTTCACTGAAAATGGGACCGAGCTCAGCAATGGCGAATATGTGTAAGGAAGAAAAGGACACACGCTCTATTTTACCCCAAACATCGCTAATTTGCGATGTCGAAGCAGCTGCGTCCTTTATTCGACAATATACGTAAACGCAGCTGAGCATCGCGATACGGAGGGTGAAGAAGGGCTCAATCGATAAGGACCCAACACAACCTCAACCACCCTCGGAAGCACGTACGACTTGCAGCGCCACGTATTTGATTAACATTATTTGCACTTATTTTTTCCCCCTGCAAATTGAGGAAGCTGGTCCTATATTTCAATTTCAGACATTTCATGGCTGAAAGTATAAAGCCTTTAGACAACACGTTTTGGAGTGGATGAAAGTGAGGGTGGATGGATGGAAGATATCACGATGTCACCCTTAACACGAGGTAAAGAAGACCAGAAGTCGGAGTGCATGTCTAGGAACAGTAGCGGCACTCTGCGGACCGCACCGGGTGACACCATCACAAGGGGTGACACCAAAATGCAAAATAATGACAAAATTTTCTTATTTTCTGAAAATATTCCATTTTCTATTTTGATTTGCAAACGTCTGGCGGACTCGGAGGAGATCTCTATGGGGTATCGTGAGGGCGGTGACACCAACCCTAGTGCCGCCACTGTCTAGGAAAATACGAAACTTTTAAAATAATCAGGCAGGCCACGATTAACACGATGAATCCTGTCCCCCTGGCTAGATGAGTAATTGTATATTACTCATCTAGCCATACCTCGGGTACCCAATAAGGATTTTCATCAAAGTGGATAGAGGAAGAGTACAACACTGAAGGACAGTATCATCATTGCATCTTTGACATTCTCGTTCTTACACTTGGATACTGCTTCAAAAATAATCGAATTCAATTCTTAAATCCTCCACCGTAAAACGTGATACACACATATATGCTCAATATCATTTTATTTTGACTCGTACATCATTAATTTACCATTTGATACTCATTTGTCACTAGCGAATAACGTTGTCACGACCATGGAACATCTTAGAAAACAATGCAATTCCTTTAGATTTGGTTTTTGAAAACAAGCCGTCTATGGGCATGTTGAGTGGAAATGAGAGTGTAGAGTAGAGTAGTTTCAGTTATCAGTGGTTTGTCGGGAACAGACACAACGAGGCATCGCATTGACCACGCTCCAACTGGTCCATCTGCCGATGATTCGCTTTCTCTCGTGGGGGAAAAAAAAGCCCATCGTTAATGGCAGCAGCCAGCATTTCGTTAGAATGTCTCGAAAAGCACAGGGTGCGATTTCCTCTCACCGAAACAGGAAAATAAACAAGCTCCGCAAATGCTTTCGTTTCGACCTAAGTACTTTCTCGAAGTGCTCGAGAGGATGCCGTTTAATTAGGACGAAACCTCTCGTTGAAATCTCTGGAAGAATCGACCGATGGAGAAGCACTTCTGGCCGAAATCCACCAGGGGTCTCCTCTCTCCGAGGGTCGTCCACCAATCAACTAAATGCGGTTGACGGGGTTGACATCAACTATAACAACAATAACAACGACAACATCGTGGAGTTGAATATGTCAAGACTGTCTCCTCCATCGATGACTTACAGCGAACGAGAGTTTCAAGATGGCCGTCTACATTTTTAATCACCTTTCATCATCGTCCATTAGAAATTGTGTTCACTTTTATAGCAATAAGGAGGGCGGGTGATCCTAGTTTCAATAAAAAAAATACCTCTAAGCTGGTGGTGACTATTTTTGACATAAAGGTGATGCTTATGTATAAATTTCGGTACCATTTTTTTAAACAAACCCGAGAATGGCCGCGTACGTCTCCCCTTATCTGCGGTTTTTGTGGTTTCCCCGAGTTCTCTCACCATGTTCATTGTCTTTTTTTTATAAAGTATTCCATTATTAATGAAAACGCGAGGCTAGTACATTAATGCATTAACAGTACAGGCGGAAATTAGTATTTGGCGGATGAAATGAGATTCCCGGTAGCGTCTCGTTCAATTGATAATGCAATTAAGGTGAAATTGAACACGCCATTTAGCGACTCCTAGGGGGCGATCAACTCCGTCGAGACACTGGATGTTAGGCCGAGCACATGTCGACATTGCGGGGGAGGTTAGGACTTATCACCGCTGAGAGCACTCTCCGAGAGAAGAACACCCGGTGAAGTTTGCCATCATGCACAGACACGTCTCATCTGCTATCTGACATCCTAGGTGCAGAAGAGATCCATGAATACTGACACTCTGGACTCTCTAAATTAGTGTATTTTCAAGTTCATCGGGGGGAGTTTTCCATCCCAAATCTGTTCTGAGTGCGGTAAACTTCAGCGGTACGTTTCATCACACACTATAGATGGCTGAACAACCTGAGAAAGCTGTAATATCGTAATAATACCACACTATGTCAACATTACAGCCATTCCTGGTGAAAAAAAACAATAGAGATTTCTATTGTGAGTTGGAACGTTGTTTTTTATTGGTATCAATAGAAAATTTCTATCGGTTTTATTGGTTTCAGTTGTTTTCTATGGTTTTCTATTGTTATCTATTGTTCAGTCAATACAGCTAAACCATAGAAGTCAATACAGGAACCATAGAAAACAATTAAAACCAATAAAGTATCAGACTAAATTTTAAAAAAAAAACTACGCTAAACATGCTGCTATCATGTCTACATATGACACAAACAGTACAAATCCATACATATCTATTCCATTCTTGAAAACATGAATTGATAAGCTATGTTTAATGGCTTAGATTATTATCACGATATAAGGTTAGAGATCGGGTCTCCTTTAATTATCAGATATGTCCGAAATATCGACTATAAAGTTGGCATTCATCGTGATTGTGCGCACCAGGGCTAATGAACCACATTCGTGACACTCTGCTACACCGTGATTCTGTCACCTCCAAATTTAGCCATTAACACGTCATACCATAACACTGAAGGCACGTCGTGTAGCGTGACTCATCAATTCCAGAGACTGATTTTCATCGATTAACAGTCGCTTTTCAGCGTGCGTGTCTCCTGTCTCTCCACCGTGTCATTAGGAGGTGTTCATTTGTTTTCATTATGAAAGCCATCTACATGCTTTCTACAAAATTCTAAGAGTGTTGATTGGATAGCGTGCATGGATTAATGTACACGTCTTTTTGCTTTTATTATGCGTCTTTTTACTCATAGTAGCGAAGTGTTGAGGAAATGAGGGATTTGTATATGGAAGTTATTATATTTGGGTTAGGTTATAAACCCCTACACAACCACACTTCCTCAACGCTCCGGTGCTATGTAGAAACGTACATCATTAGGGGCATGCCAAGAACTTTTATCTTTGTCTTTCCCTCACATATGATATTATTTCTATGTGTTATCACGTGTGAACACGTGTTATCAAATATAGGATTCTCAATTAACGTTATTCTGTAAGTGGCAGCACGATGCATTTTTATACTTAGACCCCTATAAGTAAAGAGAAAGGTTGTACTCATCGAAAATTTTACACGTTTTACAATATAAGACATTTTGTTCATAAATAATCGTGTAAAGAAATACAATATATGATAATCTACGAGTTTGTTGATTCATGATTATAACCTAGACAAAATACATATCAGAGCACCAAAATACAACTGTCCAGCAAGGAGGTTTTCTTGAGGTGAGGATTAATACTACATTCGTGATAATATATGCATGTATATATGTTGATAAATCTCCATTTGCTACAACGCTTACTCGAATGTGAGATCATATATGATAATATAATCTATAATTTTATCATTAATGAACAACATGCTATACATTTGGATTATATACAGTGGAAATCCGAAGGGTATAAAGTCAGGTGTGTCCATCAGACATTTCTCATATATAGTGTATATCCACATATGCATGGGCTATATTTAATTTTCAGCTTTGTAATTATCTTCCTTTCGGAATTCTTAACATCGTAGCTACTGAATAATTGATACGGAAACATCGATGATCATCGGTTCGTTTCATTCTATATACCTGTTGCTGAGAAATTGCTGCGCTTATACACTGGTGACTCTTCATCGGTCCCTCAATTAGGTTGTCGTAGTTTCGCGTGTGACCCTCCCACTCCATTATTGTCCATCGCAATTCCGTTTGATAGCGTCATTAAAGAAACGAGGGCAGGAATAAACAAACGTTATTCTTCCTAAGAGGACGCCTCAGGCACTCGTCCAAATGCAAATCAACGTTAATTGGCTGCAAAATGAGCGTATTGAAAGTGGTAACACGAAGGGAGTGACGCTTAATTGATGTCATCTCGCCTTCGCCACGGTGGTCCGTAGTGACGTCACCAGATGGGGATGACAAATGCTGCTGGCAGACACGGAGGAATCACGCTGGTGGTGCTTCAGGGAAATGTGGATTCCTCGACATAAAACTACCTGTATTTAGCCATTTCTAAAGCTGCCCAAGTACACGATTCAATGTATTGCGAATGGCAAAAACAATCTGGCAAAAATGCAGGAGTGGGCACATTTTATAAGACAATATATGCCATAGTACGCCACATGTATGGCAATATGAATCATTCAAAATATACATATTAGTATTATCAGTAAGTGTGTGAAAACATTGTTTCTTTATACAAGAAAGCGTGGGAATATATTATTGCTAATTATCTGAAAATAGTTCATAAACGTACACAAACATTATCATAAACAGGATAGTATTGCAATGAAACGTATACATTATCGCAGAGAATCCTGTATTGGGACAAACAATAAATCATTTATTAATGGTTTCTTGTTTCGAGGAATATTTTAGTACACATTGAACTCAAAGGAAACATGTTTACATGTTGAGGTAAGTTGTATTCTTTCATTTTGGCAGTCATTGCCCCCATTAAAAAGCTTCACCGCCAAACACATTACCTTCCCCTGGTGAAAAAAACAATAGAGATTTCTATTGTTATTTGGAACGTTGTTTTATATTAGTATCAATAGAAAATTTCTATTGGTTTCATTGGTTTTAATTGTTTTCTATGGTTTTCTATTGTATTCTATTGTTCCGTCAATACAGCTAAACCATAGAAGTCAATAGAAGCCAATAGAAGTCAATACGGGAACCATAGAAAACAATTAAAACCAATAAAGTGTCCAAATAACAATAGAAACCAATAGAAATCTCTATTGGTTTCTATTGGTTTTTTCACCAGGGTCACTGTAATACTTAGTAGTTTCATGCAATACAAAAAAGAACGTAACCACTCAACTAAATAAAACACGATGAAAATCAATTTATATCCTCAATACATCTGTCCAAGACGTAATAAGACGTGACGTTACTAGACAGCTACTTTTAAAAGCAAAAACAAGATGTATTAAGTTGATGAGGATTAATCAAGCAAAATAAGCTATAAAATGCCTTTAATTACAGTTTAAAAAAATCTCGATTCGAGATATTTTGACGCCCAGTGTATAAAAGAGGAATATAAATTGTATTTTCACTTCTCTTCTCGGTAAATTAACGCACGATGATGTTTCTTGGATAAATGAATCAGACGCGAAACAAAAAATGGTAAACAAACCATCTTCAGGCGTCGTTCGAAACTATTATGTTTAAAACAATCGTAAAGTTTCCGAGTCGTTTGAATTGCTGCCAAATCAGCGTTTGGTAACGCCGTGTTATTTGAAAAAAAAAAGCAGCTGTAAATCGAGAAGAGAAAAGTAAAACGAAATTGGATCGCTCGCCAAAATAGCGCAAAAAAGTAGACGAATAAACGTGATGTTCAAGATCCAACATTTAAGAGTTATAGCACAAGGGAATGTAATTGAAGTAATTTGTGAAAAAGTTAATTGCGAAAAGTCAAACCCACGACTAATACTAAGAGAAGGAGAAGGAGGAGGGTGTTGATTTAAAATAAGGGTTCAAAAATACCAAGGGATGCTTGATTAAACTTAAGAAAACGAAGGAGAACTTATTTTGATCACTACGGTTCATTTGCATACTCTTTAAAACTTTAAGATAGGCAAACCTCATTTGAAAATGTAGTAAAGTAACCTTTGGCTTTATTACATGAATTACAAAGCCATCAGTTACTTAACTAGTTTTAATCTTGCTCCTTTTAAATCGTGTGGTAAAGTTAGTAGGGATCAGAAAACTACGGCCCGCGGGCCAAATCAGGCTCGTTATGTCAATTTATATAAAAAATCATATACATTTGATATTTTTGCATCACTAACTATACTTCAACAAATTAATTTGGGCTATCTGCAGGATTTAAAACATGTCCAAATTAACCTCTATGTCCTCCAGTAAAACATATGACCTGTATGATCCATATGGCCTGTATGACCTAAAACATATCCAATATAACCAGTTTTTATACCAGTTAATATAAATGTCTGATTTTTAGTGTATAGAAAGCCTGTTTTCAAACTTTGATCATTTTAAACCATCTTAACACAATTTCTAAACGAAGTATTTACGAATTTATTACAAAACCTTTTTTTTCTTGATACAAGATGAATCATGTTATTAATTATAGATTATGCAAAAACAGCACGAATAAAAGCAGCATCTACAGGTGTGTGTGTGGGGGAAGGGAGGGGGAGGAATTGTAGCAAAATATAGCACTTTTAAAGACATCCTGATCATATTCATGATAACGTAGATACAAGTATTATATCATTAAAAAAAACAGTATAACGTAACATAAGAGGAAAACCGACTTTGATTTTTATGATTCTTGCCATGATTTTTTGTGCAATCTCTCGTCGTGATTGATAATCTGTGCATCCTTTGAACATATATACAAAGTATGTATAATATACGTTCATTTTTCATTTACCCATCGTCCTAATGAAACATTTTTAATTACAACATATTTTTCTTTTGGCAATCTTAATCAACGTAATTGGTTGCCGTTATCATTTCATCGCGTTTTTCACCAAGCAATAAAACGTAGGATGATTTCTCAGACCTCGTATTTTATTACTCGTTTTTGTTAAGAAATAAAAGATGTTTCGATTTCGTGTCTGTAGATGCTCAGACAAGCAGGTTAGATATAATTTGAAAGCGTGCTGTTTACGATAAATTCTGACAATGAGAAGCACCGGCTGGAGCTTGCTGTTTTTTTTTATTTAACTCCTCTTTTCTGAAATCATGAAATACTCGAAGAAAAGAAAAGCGCGATATATATATCTATACAAGAGTAGTAGATCGATCCTAAACCTAAACTGTCTTTACGAAGATTTACTTTATCGTATCAGACATACTCCAAATGAAAACCTTCATAACTTTCAATACAGTTCGCCATTTCATTTCCGGCTCTTTTTCGTAAAAGACAGAGTGAATTATACGAGACACAAACTAAAAACGCCGAAATTTAGAGGATATAATGCATATCTAATTTATATTAATCGTTGCTCTTTAAAAAGTCTGGAATATAATAAGTGGAAAATTGGTTTTAAAGTTTATGAAGAAATTGTTATCCTAAATGTGGGCATGGTATAGAAAAGCTTTATGTGGACAAATATGAGTAGTAGATTTACAATTTTTCGACCATGATTGAGCCATATTTCCCCAAAGATTGGTAATATGTGTCAGGATGTACATGATTAGCCATCAATGAGCCATATTGGAAATACATGTACATTTACGAACCCAAATTTATATACTATATTTACAATATTTTATTACGACCTGTTATTTTGTGAAAATTTGAAATCCCAATTCATTTAAAAACCAAATTAAAAAAACCGAATTACATCAATTCAAAGAAGCACACCATTATATGACACATTTATTTAAGTATCGCCAGGAGAATAAATTATTTCATTATATATTATGGTATTTAAACAATCGTAGGACTTCATCAAAGATGGTGTTCATAATTTTAAACCTAATAAAATATGCATCTTTGAATATACTTTCATCCAAAATAAGATGAAAATTAAATTTGGTGAGCATCCGATGAACATGCTCAAAAGAATGCTGAATGTTTGAATTTTCGTCGTACTTCTGGACATTAACTTTCGAGCTAAGATGCATTTGGTCAAAAATCTCTTCTACAACAACATCGCATTTATCCTTAAGCCAAGCATTAACCCCTCCCCTCCTGGTGGACCTTAAGTATGCGGACGTTTGCAATTTTATCCCCGAGAACATTTTTTCCGAAATAATAAAGAGGGGGAGAGTCCGAATGCACAGTGGACATTTATGTTTTGCGAGCAATTTTGCCATTTCGTAATATATAAAACTCTTACGTTTATGGTATTGTGGATATTACTGTAAGTTTATTTAACAGAAACAACAGTAGCTGCCTCCATCAATCGTGTGTGATGGCTTAAACGAGTGCACTGCCCCTGTTAGACGGCAAATAGGGGCAGCACTATGTAGGGGAAAAACTTGATAGTCATTGAGTCAGAAAATAGATTTTATATCATTATTAAAATAAACAAAATAGAAATAAGATGCTTAATGAAATAAGGTGCTGCCTGCATTAATTGTACTAAGAATACCAGATGAGCTCCGGCTAAGTATAGTTTGCAGATACACAGGAAAAGTACACATTATTCTGGGAATTTCTGCCCATAATAAACAAAATTAAAATAAGCTAGACTTAAGTATATGTGGTACGATGTAGTTGCCTTCATCTATACTACTAATTTGCAAACCAAATAAACACGAACTGACATTCAGGGGCACCACGAGGTATTATGGCAAAGTCATGGTTTGTGAGATGCAAAAATGTTGCATTTATATTAGCTAAAATTAAAGAAGATACACATTATCTTGGAAATTTCTAAAATTCGTTGAGCCAAAAACGTTATAAAGGGTATAAAGACAGCAAACCATACGATCTCTAGTGTACATATGGTTTTCCGATGCTAAGGGGCAGTATAAGACAAATACGATGGAATATAAAAGTTTTGACTAATAAATTGGTTTTTTGCTCAACAATGTCGGCACCACCAGAAACAAATTAAAATAAGAAAATAGCTTAATTAAAAAAATCAACCATCGATTCGATGTTTTTCCTGTTATGGGAGTTAAGATGTGGAAACTGAATAAGGAAACGCGACTAATTTGTAATGAAAAGACAACGAAGTAAAAATAGTGTAACGAAACGAATGAAGATTTTCTCGAAAATCAATTTCGTTATTTGTAAACTAATTAATCGTTTTCCCTCGCGGCTGTCAATTTCTGCTTTCTTCTAAACCAGCTGTTGGTGTCTGTTTTAGACATTTTCAAAAGATTGACTACAGTTATCATTCGACGATTCCAAATTATCAGATGAACTTTGTTTTTTCTTAATTTTAAAATTTCAGCAACAGCTATAGATTACAAATCAGATATTAAGTAGTGAAGTTGTATACAGATATAATCATATTACGTTAACATATAAAGCATTAGGCATAAGAAGTAGTATAATCGGGACAAGAGATGAGTCACAATTTCCCTCGTGGAATGAATTTGAAGATAACGACAAAAACGTTGAATATTTCGATGAAACTGAAGATAAATTCGTATTAAAATATAGCATGGGGAATAATTTAAAGTTAATACAACAGATTAAATTTGCCACGTGTTCAATTTGTTCGCATGTTAAATTTGTTCTCGTGTTAAACACGTTCGCGTGTTAAATTTGTTCGTTAAACTTGTTCGTTCGTTGAATTTGTGTTGAGTGTTAAATTTGTTCGTTTATTAAATCAGTTTACGATGCAAACTTCACATTCGTTTGTGAAAAGCAGGTATTTCCGGATTGTCCTAAAATTCCCCCGTCGAGGCGCGGCCCTCGTCTATTTGGCACTCGTTAATATCGACCAGATCGTAATGGATCGTCGATCAAAGCGAGCAAAACAAAAAAAAAAGCAAAACAAAAGGTCCGACTTCGTGCTTCTGCCAACATTAGAAAACACCTTAATCTCTATAGTGCGTGTCAGGAGTCGACTTACGATTAAGTGGAATTCAGATGGCGCCACACGACTTGCAACTCAATGAAAACGGCTTAAAAAAGCATCGTCTCAGACAGATGTAGCTACACTACAAACGAAAACATCTGAAATGAGACCAACGCGTGTATTTTCAAAAGCTTAACTCAAATGGCTTTTGTTCGGTGGAAAAATATCAAATAGAAGCATCTAGTTTAGAGTAAAATAAAATTCTGAAAGGCATGTTTCTGATCCTTGTACTTGGTTTCAGAATAACCAATCATTGTAAAACCATAATCTAAACAAAAGAAAAATCAAAGAAAATGTTTAACAAGTAAAACTTCGTAGCACGTAAAGTCGCCAATACGTTTCCAAATACAGGATTCGTTCATAAAATCATACGATAAGCGTTTTTTAAGTAAGGGCCGTTTTGAAAATATTGCTAATTGAAGCTTGGAAGTGGGATTGTGGGATAATAATCATATACATTCCTTTATACGAACATGTGTCTAACCACATCGCCATATTACATTGTAGCTTAATTGATAGATGATACGTGCCATATGTGGTGAAAACTTGATTATAGCCATTACAGTTTTATATGGATCATATATTGTATTTCCAATACGGCTCATCGATGGCTAACTATGGTACAAATTTGACCAATTATGACGCATACATGACCCATTATTGACTAGATACGGTTCATACACGGATATGTTTGGCTCAGATATTAAATATATTGCTTTGACTACGTGTAAAAATAACGTAAGGGGTACAGATTCGCGTTGTCTAAGATTAAAAATGGGTACTATGAAGTTATCGGGCCTCAATTTACAGAGGCTATGTATACAATGTCAGATCGGATCCATCATAC
>JAQGAE010002910.1:0-16210 GCA_034696685.1 Julus scandinavius | reverse complement strand
AATTTCTATATATTGAAATGAAGCGAAGAGAAATGCATTAGGTCGACATTCAAATTGGTACAGGCAAAATTCAAATATACCACAGCGATACAGGGAGTCCTCAAAGTCCGTCAGGAAGATAAACATGATTTGTAACCTTGGCTTCCCAGCGTTTGAGATCCGCTGATGTGTATTGTGACTTTAAAGGTACCCTGTATAGCTGGATACCCCATTGTCAAAAAACATCACATTCGCAATTTGACCCAGTGCAAAATAATATGATGAATGGATACTTGAACAAAAATGCTGATAAATGGAACGGAAAACAAACACAGCAGGTTGTTAAAGGGTGTCAATGCGTCACACCGTACAGGGTATGACAGAAATGGTGTTGACATACTATCAAAAATATAGCAACAGGCTTCAAGTCTAGTTGCAGCTCCCATATAGCGTTTACAAAATAAACTTGATTCGCAGGTTCTAAACTACACTGTATAATAAGGCAATTTCTTTTCATTCACGTTCATGATGACGTCAATTGGCCAGCCGTCATTAAAACATTTCCAAGAGGCGCGCGACATTGGCAAACGAGTAATTAAAATATTTATCGTATCACTTTGTGGTTTCCAGTCGATAAATTCGAAGTCACTTGACACTTCACAGCTATATGGAAATTCGTGCAAAAACATTTACGCTAACTAATACATTTTGCAAGGTGAATTGCATCATTTATTTAGAGTTTATCGAAATTTCCTTCTTGGTTTCTTGGAAGTTGCTGGTCATGCAAAACTCGATCCATAAAAACCAAAGCTGTTTTAATGCGAAGTCAGCTAGGCCCCACCCAAACGAAAGTTACAATGAAATGTGTGCTAGCAACTTCGTGGTAAGGATAATGGAAACAAAGTTACCGAAAATGCCACATGAGCCATTTTTACGCCTTCTGAAAACGTGCCCATTTGATGATAGCACTATACGATTTCAGGCATGACTACGTGTCAGGTATTACTACCTTAATGAACTCAATTATAACCATGATGTGAATCTTTGGCAGTTCATAATCCGAAACCAATTCCAAGTTAATCGATTAGCGGTAAAGCATCCCGTTAACCTAATTAAGTCCAGAGCAGGCGGAAAATATTGCAGCGTTGCTTATGATTTGTTTTTTTGGGACACCCAAGATACTGTTGACAAGGATGTCTTTAATATGTGTTGTTGTCCTTGGAATGCTTATGGCTAAGTGATACTTTTTCAGAAAATTGATTTATTTTAACTATCAATTTATCTCAAGCAATCAAGGATTAAAAGTTGATAAGGCAACGTTGTCAAGCTAATTACAAAAAAATGTACAGAGCACGTGCAGCTGCCCAAGGAAACGTGGTGTTTTGCCAGAGAATATTGCATCAAAAATATTTATTATAGACAAGTGGATATGTCAGGCTATCATCATGCTCGATTTTCAAGCTTGTAGCACAACTGTGAACACAATGCCTCATTACGATCACGTTTTTTTGCTTTGAAAAGAAATGTTTTAAAATTATTGTGAGGATTTCAAAACGTATTGTTCAAACTTTATACGCTCGTATTTTGAGATTCGTTCCTCGCAACTTGATTTGTCCATCGAGAACATTTTCCAGATAACCACTTGCTTATTGTAGCACACGACTTTTTAAATATATCTTGCATGTAATCTGTCGTGTGGATTGAGCTCAAGTTTAACAAAGGCCACGACAATCAGTTTTGCCAAGTCTTGGAAGAAAAAAAAGTAACCGATGTGGCCTTCCACTTAAGATATGGTCTTTGAGGTCAAAGCCTTTGTGATGTAGTGCCCTTAATGCTGGAATATATATTTTTATGCATTAATACTATGATCTATTCAATGACAGTTGCTGACGTCAACAGTTGCCAAGTCAATCAAAGAATGAATACTAAAGCTCGTATAGGTGGCTATAAGCTATTCGTGGATAAAGCCCTTTAACCCTCAACGAAATTTTATTGCGTTTTGATTGGTTATTATGAGATGCTAATGCAAAAAAAAAATGATGAAATTTCTCTTTCTTCCGTTGAGCATTCTGTTTTACGTGTCTGACGCTCCCATTTCTGATATGTTGGCAGTATTTTCGTAGGACAAAGGCGTTTCCTACGAGGGATTATTGCTGGCTGCAGTTTCCAGCTTCTTGGCCAATTCTATGCATACTTCCCGGAAGATTACCGGATCCATGTTTTTGCCGAGCAAGTAAAACAAGAACCAGTCTCCCACGTTGGCGTTTCTGAGCACGGAATTGATGGTTTTCTTGTCAGTCAGTCGGCAGCGGGCGTGGAGGATCTGTGGCCGTAACTTGGGCAAGGCCAAGATGAGGATGCGGTAGAAGAGCAAGATGGACGTCAGAACCGCCAGAATGATGAACCAGAACCAGAGGAAAATGTAAATCTTCTCGTTGACGATGTTGAGCGGCAGCAGGCAGAAGGCGTCGTGGCGCTGTACATCTCCAGAGGGTCCGAACCTGTGGAAGAGGCACTTGGTCATGCGCGGGAAGACGAAAATCATGGGATCGGTTCTGGTGTCCTGCTCCATCTCCGAGTAGGCCAGCACCTGGGAGCCATAGTCCAAAAACTCGCCGCCGATGAACTTGTTCATCATGTACATCTGGCCGATGACGTTGACCAGGCAAAGGGCCTCGCAGATGAAGTACTTGAGGCAGTAGAATGTGTGGCGGCGCCAGTGGCGGGTCAGGTAGTCCAGCAGCACCTTTTTCTTGTTGCACTTGTCGTCTTCGCTGAGGACGCCGCAGTGCATGCCCAAGACGATGGTGGAAAGCAGACCTCCCTCCCACATCCTCCACAGGTAGCGGGGAATGTAGAAGAGTATGGCCTGGAAGAACAAGACGAAGCACACCCATTGGTAGTAGGCGTAAAACTTGCGATCTTGAAGCTGGCCCCTGGAGTTCTCGATGCCAGGGTAGGGAACGTCGGCACCGATTTCCTTGTTGTGAAATGCGCCGGGCATCGAATACGTGGAATGGATCCAGCAATAGGTGTTGATGTAGGAGATGCCGTCTGATTGGATGCAATCGATGGGGTTTCCGAAATACTGCCGGGCTGTCACCATCAGGCTGAAGGCCACCAGCAGTATTGCAGTGAACAAGTAATGAAGCTTGAACAGGGCATTGTCGATGCTGATTTCCTGCCGCTTGATGGCGGCCTTCAGGGAGCCGAAGAGGTCGAGCATGGTGGTGCCGGATGGATGGCCTCACCTGCAAAGATGAAAGATATATATTTTTTAATTTCTTTTAAGTCCCATACTGGCGATACAGGAAACATAAACCGTATAGAGGCACGGGGTGTCTGGTTTTTAGCTTTTGCCCCTTAACTGTAGCCCCTCATTGATGCGGGAAGTATGACACTGGTACTGACTAACATGTTCTCTCAACTCTGCATGGTGCAGTCTTACACAAGGTTTCTTCAGTTAATATCCAAATACGAGTCTCGGATTTCTAAACAACAATTACTGATTTTTGATCGCTCGGTTTGACATGCTGCATGCATGTTTCAGATAGTCCAACTTCCTACATGTTCGGGGTTCTGTTTTATTTCACCTTGCATGGGTAGCTGTTTCCACCCTTATTCGTGAAAAGTTTTATCTGAATTTGACCCTAATTTGACCTCGTAAATCTTTATAGAGAGAATTAACCTTTCAACCTTAGTACACGTAAAGAGTTTTTCGCCTTTACGAATATACAGGTTTAATTTTCAAACACTTTTGACAAGCTAAAAGAAAACCTCTCGCCAATATAGTTGATTCAGTTAGTCGTAAAATAAATTGCATCCAATGATCAACTAACTGTTGTTGACCATTGAGAAATGTAGCCAGATTTTAAAAAAAGTAGTTTGGGGTAGAATGACTTGATGAGTTTTGACTAGACAGAAGTATTTTATGACATACTGAAGCAATTTTACTTATAGGATTCCAGAATGGCTTGACACGTACGTTTGTGGTTTAACTGTTATGTCCACGTGGACAGCCTTTGCGAAATTGGTTAACGTCCGTGTAAGAAAACCCTTTAAATACACGTTAATTTAAGTACACCTAATTGTTACGTGTAAACATGCCTTGGAATCGTGCCATGAATATTTAATTAATGTGATAACATGTTTGCTCAAGACAATGTGTCCGATGGAGGCGTAGAGACAGTCATTCTACATACCACGCATCCGTGTCCAAGGATAAGTGTTTCGTTTTGAATAATTCGCAAGTATTATTATTTAGATAAGATATTCAATCCAACTTATACATCAGCAGAAATAAACTTCTTTGAATTTGGACACTCGGCGCCACCTCGCGCCGTCATCTCGACATTTTTTATATCGACATTGATTGGTATGCATGTCCACAGATGGCATTTTGCCAGGAATTTTAACTAACCAGCTGTACGATATTTTAATTCCAGAAGACATGTTAATAATTTTTTGGCATAGTAATCGACTGTCTGTTTTTGTGGATTTAGCCATTGATGATATGGATTGTTCATCATGATGGTTATGGAGTGTTGCATGGATTTTGTACAAAACATTCAAATAAATTTTGAAATTATTTCCTTATCAGGACTGGTAAATGAAAACTTTGCCCTCAAGTACAATTCGAAACATCAAATAAACATGTAGCTTTGTTTGTAATTTATAGCAAAGTTCAGATTGCTTAGTTAAAAGGAAGTAATTTCGTGTGATTTACAGATCAACTTGCACAATAGGCTTGGAAAATGATGTAAATGTAGTCAATATTTATTTAAGCTAAAGAAGGAAGTTTATTTAAATCTCTGAATATTAATATAAACAGGTTTTCCTCTTTTATTTCTAATTAAGGGGCCTCTTAATGGTATTGCTCCGATTGGTGGATGACAAACCTTGGAAAAGCTGAAGCGACAGGTTTTGGAGCTCTTGTTGGAAAGCAGTCAGCCAATGAAACCAAATGAAATCAGGTTCTTGACAAATAAACATGCCATTAGTTTATGCAGATTTCAAATAGTTGGCAAACAATGATTTTTAAAAGAGAGGCCCTTAATTAAAAGAGAAGTGCCCTATTACTCCTCAATAACTGCAGTGTTAAAAATTCGAATTTCATTACTTAATAGGTTCAACAAATGGAGGAAGCTTTATTTTGTATATTTTATTAGGAATAAGTTGCAGAAATTTTGTGAAAGCTTAAAAGCAAGTGCAATTTTTATAAAAATATTGATAACGTTTTTGAATGCCATATCGCATTGAATGATTTTTTAAGAATTTAAAGATCACTAATGTTCTAGTAAGAATGAAAAGCACCAGTTGGTTGTTCATTTTTTAAGAATTTAAGACACAATAAAAAGTTCAGTTGCATCAGCAATTTCAATTTAAATACCTCTGAAAACGTAAAACTAGCATCTTTATACCTCGGACGGTTTTTTAATCATCCAGTACTCTAAAAAGGACGCAACCGACCACTTTTGCATTCTTTTTTAATAGTTGTTGACAGTTTTTAATTTAAAAAAAATGTAAAGACTTACCAATAAGTATGCGACGTGTCAAGAAGTTTGCAGGTGGTGGGTCCCTACCACCCAAAAAAAACCCGAAATGTTGCTCGTACTTGTTGCTCCTCACTAGCGTCGAGCTTCCGTGCTTGCAGTTAGCCCACACAGCAAAACTCGATGCCGACCACTTGTTGATTTTTTCGGCAGCAGTTTTCGCGCACTGCCGTTCGTTTTTCGTTTCGAGCGTTCGTAAAATTCGTGTTTTCGCGGTGAAACTCCGCGGCTTGCAGGATGATACGAGTCTTAATCTTTCGTTACCTTAGATACGAGTTTGCCTGCATCCGAGGATGGTACCAGAGCCGCATATCTATTTTACTGAAAAAGTTTTCATGTTGCAAAGATGGCCGCCGTGGTCGAAGGCGGTGCTTGACAGGTTTGCAAGATTTTTGGGCGTCTCTGGCATCGGGTAGCATTGGCCAATGATACCAGCTTACCATCAGTAACCTATACCATGGTACCTCCTCCAGTTTACGCTTCGCCTAATGTTTAAAACATGTCGAGCGTGCAAGCTGTTCAATTTTACTCCCTGTTCTGTATTGCGAGGGAAACTTTTTGAATTGGGGTAAGCCTTGTTCAAGGAAAATTTGCTTGACCCTTTGGCATGCCAAGAGTAGACGTGTGGTAATGTTGGGTTGACCAGGAGGGCTTTTTGAAAAAATGATTTATCCCCAGCCCAAGGAAAACCTTTTGCCAAAGTTATGGCAGTCTGGTAGAGACTGCGGTTTTAACAAACTTTTGTATCAAATTGTGGATGCATCCTGTTTATTGCAGTTCAAAATTAGTTACAAGATAGAAATTTGGTTAAAAATCTTTACAAATGCAATGACTTAATCTGTTTTCCGATAGGTAGACATGTTAAAAATGATAAATTAATTAGTCATGATTTTATTGTTCTCTGAATATGAATAACTGACGCATCTATTTCGCTGTATTCGTTTATAAAAAAAATAATGCAACTGCTGTTCGTATATGTTTGATGACGAAATAACGTTTGAAATTGAAAGCATGTGGTGAAATAGAGGGATCCGGTTATCATATTCCGTGGACATGTTGTTTAAAGCTTTTAATTTTATTTTCATTTATCTTTAGGGGCTGCTTTTTACAAAGATAGTCGGTGATGCCTTCCATTATATAGGTATAATATGGAGGGCTACACCTGGGCTAGTCGACCAGGGCGTAGTTTAGAACTTTCATAAATAATTGTGTTTTCCTTGGGCTGTTTTCCCTCGAAATCCCACTTGACCACTCTGTGCTGCCAGAAGGCTTGTATACGTTTTGGACAGCTTCGCCAAAAGACTTATTCCTTGCCCTCTGGAAAACTTGGGAGGTTTTGATTAACTTTAGTTTCTGACACAGTTCAGCCAAAACGCACCTTTACAGATTTCTGGCACAATCTGGTGCCAGAACATGATGTTGCAATATTTCGTGATTTTTATTAGAAAAATCGGAATAATTTCGGTTTATTAGGTAACGCATTGCCAAAAGAGGGAATTGGGCCAACTTTTGCCCCTTGTTTCAAGTTTTATTAATTGTTCTGGTCTTTAAATCCGCTTTAAAAATCCAAAAAGTAGGACAAGACGAGGGGGGGGGGGACTCGTGCCAAAACCTCTGGAATTAATGGTGGTCTTTGGACGTGAAACCAATATTTTAGCACTTGACATCAATCATAATACTTTGACACTGGCCTTGGCCAGTTTGATTATATTGACCCCTCTTAGAGGGTTTTAGGGGTTGGTTTGGGCACTTGTTGACTGCTTCGGCATGCGTTGTTTTACTATAGCTGCCATTGTCGTTTATCTCTCCCCTCTCATAAGGTTTTTCCCTCTCTGTTTTCGGAAATTTGAGGCATAATCTTACTGCAGTACATAGGATGCCCTATGGGTATTTTAAGGGGGACTCTGCTGTTGCTTCTTAGAATGAACACACAACTTGGGGCAATTTTCACCCTCACGTATGTTAGGGGGAGTTATATTACCCTGGTCCGAGTAGCTAGTGAGAGCAGGCACGGTCTCAAATGTTATCTTTGTTCTCATATTCAGCTTTTATTGCATGTTCAATCCGTTTTTTGTAGTGTCCTATATGGCGATTCAAGATGGCCGTCTGATGCCCTCATTTTCCCACCCAATGTGACTCCTTTTTTGTTTGGAAAATACCCCGCATTTTTAATTTTTAAGTATTTTTTACTGGGATGTCAGTATATGGTATCAATGATGCGATTTGCTAGAGCAAGTTTATAACTTTACAAAAAAAAAAAAACTAAATACAGTTAATCAGCTACTCATTCGTTTGGTAACCGCTAGGTCAGTTTTTTCTTCAAATTCTGTAATTGACCTCCATTATGAAAACTTGTTGATGGCAATCTGTTGACATTCTTCCCTCGAACATGCTATAGGAGCAAAAAATGTCAAGAAGATGCACTTTAGACGACATCCTGCTCTACAGGGTGCGTCACTGTGCCCAACTTTGAGCTTGTGTTTATAGTACAAGTATGTTGGAGCTCGTGATAGATATAAACAATGTAGCAGAAATTCCCAGAAATTACACCAATGTGGGACGCTAAGATTAACATCACAGTTCAATATGGAGTCCAACCAAGTCCAAGCTGGTGAAAGCCTGTTCTCTTGTATTTATTTTCAATAAAATGTTGATATTCGCCCGAGCATTCAACAGGCAAATGGACAATTTTCGATGGACTAATCGATAAAAAAAATTAGCAAAACGTAAAAAACCATTTCCGTTTGTAGTATCGCATCAGAGAATTTATATAGGCTATATGCACCGAAAAACACGTTTTTCTTTGGTTTTGTACCGTTACTGTTCCGTATCCCTCATCACTAGGTTCAATGTGATATACCGAGTAAAATTGGTCTGAAATCTAGAAATAAAAACGCAATGATGCAACCTTTTGATGCAAGATTACACTTTGTATAGTTTCGTGTAATAGCCTAAAATTTAATAGGAAGTAATTATAGTAATGATCCACTTCGCATGATGCTAAAATTGGTAAATGCCGCAGGACGTAGAGTATTTTTATTTGGGGTATCGTCAATTTCGTACCCACCCCTAGCTTCCTTAAGGCTTAACAAAACATTTGTGATGTCTTTTGTGGACGACATTTATATTTGAAGTTTGAAGAATATGGGGTAGTTGGACCACTGTAATAAAGTTAAATGATGTACGGAAATTTACCGGAAACTCAATACCAATGTTAAACTGACATTTTTTTTGATATGTCAGACCTTCGAGATCAATTCCGCATCGCAACTTGACCTAGATTCATCTGAAATGCTATCATTACCCGTCGTTTTATAAGCATGGTATTGTACCGATGAATATTTTCGGGTTGGCCCCATGCCCACCCAGCGAATTAAAGTTGATTGATAGCCATTAAAATTTAAATTGGGGGCTATCAAGAGAAATAAAGCCGCATCGACGAAGACACCGTGACACTTTTATTAGGACGCTACATGGCACATAAAGTCGGCAGTTACTTAACGAGTCGTTAAGGCGTATATGTAGCATTGAAAAAATAAATTTAGGGAGCATTTTATTCGATAAACGCCTTACGGCCCACTTGATGATGGCTTGTAACAATTACTCGACGCCATTAACCTATAATGTTATAATTGCAAATTAACCGAATTAGGGCTTGATTTTCACGCACAACGACTCGTTTTTCGAGCCTGGCATGGCCTCTACTTGTTTTAATTGCGAATGCCATTGTCGCCATTGTGTTAAAAGTCTGACTGAAGGCTTATTTTGTACATCCTGTGCTATCATCGTGCAGTATATATGTACAATGTAATTGAAATTGGTTTGTCGTGCCACTGCATGTAAAAACATGGTTTGCGACTGGCTCTGTCAGGGAGTTTGAGCCTCGTATTGCAGCTGCTCTCAGATTCTTTTATTTATTATTGAAATTTTTTCCTGAATATAAATACGTGTATGGGGGCATTTGAATAGGGGAAAGTTCTATATGAAGGGCGTGCCACTAAAGGCTACTCGAAATGAGGTGTACAAATGACGCTCCCTGCACAGTTTGTCAAAAAAAAAAAGTTCTGCAATATAGGATTTGTGCAAAATAAATGTCTGGAGCTGAAAGTCAGGAAGCTCCGTTGAAGTGAATAGAAAAAGTTCTTGGGCATTGGACGAATTTTTTCAAATGAATAAATTGTGATTTGTAGTAAAGCTATAAGTATGGGATTATTCAAACGCTTTAATTTTCTTGCAATTCGCATCACTTGTGCGCCTTATAGTTGACTTACTTTAATACTTAATTTCATTAATTGTATGACACGCTTTCCACCATAAAATCGTTCATAAATACGGGTTGTAATAAAATATTAATGAAATATTCTGAAAGATATTTTAGAAAATGATGTTTTCTTAGATTCAATGCTCTTTTTGTGTTGATGATAGTGAGATTAATGTACGTCTTATAATTGATGAAATATGTAAGTCGTTTAAAACCCTTTACCGAGCCCCTGATGCTTTTTTTTGCATGCGATTAGACGATGTAATAACCTTCACATGCAGCAAAACGGCACATTTATTAAATGTGTAATTTATTATAACAATTTTCACATTTTTATGTGACAATCATCAGTATACTGATGATTAATGAAATTAATGAAATTAAGTATTTAAGTAAGTCAACTATATATACCTGTTAGGCGCACAAGTGATGCGAATTGCAAGAAATTAAAGCGTTTGAATAATCCCATACATATCTTTACTACAAATCCCAATTTATTCATTTGAAAAAACTTGTCCAATGCCCAAGAACAATCATCAGTATACTGATGATTGTCGCTACCACACTAAGGAACGGTTTTCTAAAAAAAAGGGTAAGACATGGCATTTGTTTGCTGACTGTATGGGGTAGGTCCCTACTGCACCTAACTTGTAACTTGCACTTACCTTGGAGCGACACCAAGAAATATAATATGATAACTTCTGATACGCATGCTACCATTTTCAACGTGTTCACCATCGTTGCATATATACAAACCGGGGTGATTATGAATCCCTACAAACAAGTTTTGCAGGAGATTTTTAAATTAAACACAAGCTATCGTGCAGCATGCAGTTAGCTTGTAATCATCTTCTAAAATGAGTGGGAGAAGGGTTGGAAAACAACTTGGGAAATCTACTGAACGTCAAATGCTTTCGTTAACTTCCGGCAAACATTTTATTTGCGTGACAGGAAAATAATAATTAAACACTGATAAAATTGTGTACTTTTACATTGCGTATGTGCAAATGTAACTTTCTATAAAATTACTTTTTAGCATTTGAGTATTTATTATTAACATACGTTATGTTTATTTGATTTGAAAATGAATTTTTTTTTCTTTGAGGTGAAAATTATGCATTATCATGCGTGCCATAATTATTTTAAATTCAACAAATATAAAATTGGTACACAATTTTAAAGTCAGTGAGTAGTTGTTTCATGTCTATTGCTTTTGTTTCAATTTCTGTTAAACGCATGTTAGAATCCATAGGAGATATTACATGTATAATGCATTTAGCTTAATATTGTTGATATAAGCTTTCATGACCATGTGGAGTATATACTTTAGACAAAACATCCCGAAATTGCATTTGGCATTATTAATATATATCAATCATAGTGTGGAACATTCGTATCAGTGCTGATTTTGGCAAATGTAAAAATACATATTAATAATGTTATGAATTTTATATCGGGAAAACAACTGTGAAACAGTTTGTGAAAGGCGTTTGCTACTGTATTTCAAGCATTTGTAACTAGATGATAGCAGTTATGTGGTAATGACATTACAACCATTGTGAGCAACTTTTTCCGTACATTTTCTGCTCCTTGTGAAATTTGGCAACTGCCTCGCAAATTCCAATTATCTTTTTTGACCCAAGTAAACCATTCTCTAATTGATGTTGATTTGAATTGTATGCAACTGCAAGAGCTGATTAAGTCATATTTTAACCTTCAGTTAACGTTATGGCAGCATGCAGCTTTAAATGCATTATTATACAAAAACTTCCTGAATGATTTCTGGTATACTTGTTGAAATTGGCGACGAGTAACACTTCATTATGTAATTATTCTCTTATTTCAATTACAACTGGTGACTGGGTGTTTTCTCTGGATTGTATACATTACTTTTATACAGCTCTCAGTCGTCTCATAGTCGTATTCAATATATTAATATTTACAACACGTGTGTACCAGCATTTCATCGCACCAATATGCCAGGATTGATAACGATGTTCAGGAAATGTTACATTACATAATTGCATGGAAATTATTTTAACATCCATTGGTTAATGCAGTTGTACTGGAGTATTGCCAATATAGTACTGCAACAGACGTATAATCAATTTCGTAAGTTTTTATATTTGCAAATTAGTTGACATTTTGGTTAACTGTAAAATTTAGAAAGCAGTCTTCATTGCTGACACAAGACAATGCTTTTTTTTAACAATGGGGGATTGTAATAATTAGGTTACTTCTGCATGGGGGAAAAAAGTAATTTGATGGTCAACAAATTGCTGACGAATAACTGCAGCAGTTGGTGCTTTTAATGTCCTTTTGAAGAAATAGTTACCTGGCGTGACTTTAAAGGTTAGACTATTAAAATTGGCTCCCCGAAACTAGTTTGGTATTGAAAGGTAATCGATTCTGTTGTTGCTGGCTTTTGAAAATGTTTTCACGAATTAGGTTGCGGTTTAGATTTGCATACTGGTTGCCGAGCGTTGCAACGCGAAGTTGGTTGACCTGTATGTGTGGTCACTGACTCCTATATGCTATAAACTTGTTTACTTTTTTATTTACCATACTTTTTTTTGTTCTGGTTGTGTTTTGCCACGAATCAACGCCTGGCCAGTGTCGTGAGAGTCTGAAACTTTCGTATTGTTACCTGAAGAAAATCTTATCTTAGATCCAGAAAATGTATTCCAGTAAATCGTAATTTGTGACTGATAAATGGCACCGGTAAAGGTGTGCGATTTTTAATATATTTTGAGTTATTAAAAGGACCATGGACAAATGTTGCAAATATATGTCCTCGATTAAAAAACGAGAAATAAAACTCGATTTACGGTGTGCATGCTGCTAAAAACCAGAAACGATGGCTTCGAAATCCAGATTTTTCTAGTGCGTGCACTTATCACTGAATATTGTCATATTGATTACGTTTTGTTACTTATAATGTTATGGAAAATACGTGGCAATTGTTTTAGTGATGACAAGTTCATTGTTGCAAGTTACTGTAGTATTTCGAAATGTATAGTTTACAGTATTTTCTTATTTAATTCTTGGACAAAAAACAAAATTAAAACTAGTCTTATTTTAAGATTTTCTGCTGTTGTGCCTTTTCATTGTTACTTAACCAGGAACATAATCTGGAATTGCAACACTGCAAAAACAATTTTGCATTCATCATGGCACATACATTAAAGAAATGTTGTATTCTGTGCACTTTTAGTAATGCTTCTTTCATATGCAGGGCGTTGTGTAGTTTTACAGTAAGTATTTCTAATTTGTTTGCAAAGCAACAATGTCGTTTTTAATTAATTTTTACGTGAGTACAAATCTCTACTGGTTGGATGTCTAAAATTTGTAAATTTATCTGAGTATTATACCGGTACATTGACATATAAATGGAAAAGTTCATTTTCTTGTTGTTTCATGATGCCTTTTGAATCATTGGTTTGGTGAGAGAAAAGTATAAAACACAAATTTCTTGGTGCCATGAATCTTCACTGAGGGTTCAGAGTGGATGGGAATCGCCCATACTTTATTTCAAACCAGCTTTTTTTGTTTAGTCTCGGTTGTCTAATTTCTCTCTGATTTCTTCGAGACTGATGGTGTACCTACAATGCAAACGTATACGTGTGCTATGGACCAACACACGCAACAATGGCGCTGGAGGTAATACGGGGGAGGAGGGAATTTCGGTGGATTTGTTTCGGCCAGGCCAATGCACTTACATGGTAAGTGCTCATGACCTGGGTGTCACGTTGTGCCGGGATTTCATCAGCCATTGGTGGAATGAAATTCCCAGACTCGAACCCGTAGCCCCTGAGGGAAATATGTTACCTGTGACGCCCGCTCTTCAGGTTGAAATCCAGGCCTTTTAAACTTTAAAAGTTACCTTGAAAAATTCTCTTAACTTACCTTTTGCATGGTACCCTTTTTTTTTTTGTTTTCTGCGAAAAGCCAGACACGTTTTCCTCAAGGTGACCTCCATTGATCAACAGGTAATTTCTTACCTGTGTTGTACTTTTGCTTCGGGCGATCTTAACTAGCCATTCGAATGGCAGGTTAGCGAAGAGAATTTCTGAGTAACAAAACGCCGTTCCTGTTTTTTGCAAAATTGTGTAGTCGAATTTCACGTGAAAACAACTATGTACATGAGTTGGTGATATGAATATGAATTTAAAATCAAGATTCAATAAATGGCATTAGGGCGTATTTTGATGTGAGCACACTAGCGTTTTATAGTCTGTCCAGAAAGTACATTGTTCCTAATTCACTGTCTAAGCATCTTGATTTAGTACAGTTATCACAAAAATCCTGTGTAGAAATAATGATAGTCATGACCATTTGCACATTTTTCTCATTTTGCGAAGCGGGCATATTGTTTTTGAGAATCTGCTACACATGCAGTATATATTAAAAAGCACATTGTTTTCCAACTCACGGAATATGCTGGATAGTGGACACTAAAATGTATGTTCTAAAGTTTAAAATGAAAATGGACGAGCTATGTACATGTGAAATTGTTTAGAAATACTAATATGAAGTGATACAAATTCTGCAGATTTTAATTATAGACTTTGTTTCCTTAATTAAATAAAGAATCATCATGTTTTAATAAAGTAGTCTCATGTAATGAAATGTTGTTTCGATGAAACAAGTGAATGCTGTTTTAATGAAACGTTTTTATGGTTTTTTAATAATTAGGAGTCTTAGAGAAATCTTGCTCATCAATTGATTTAAGTTAAAACTTAATAGGCTTTCTAAACTCTCGGGGCACAGCAGCACACCCACTGACCATTGGCCCTCGGATCTTGTAAAACAGATTTCTTCAAACGAATTTAGTGATAGATTTCACAGAACTCCGGTTACTATATATCGCAGGCAGTTAGAGCCGCTTTAATGAACGGGAGGTCAAATAAAATGATATAAAAATGATTTTATAAATGGCATCAAAATGACTGAAATCGAGTTTTTTTGATGATTGGTTTAAATCTCCCGCTATTGCTTTTCGCATGAAAATTCAAAGTTGCCGATTGTGGTCATTAGAAGGCGCTAAACAAAAGGGATCTAAACGTGCAAGGCGTTTGGCGCCATCTATTGATATGAACATGATATAAAACAGATTAAATGTTCAACAAACAGCAACTGCAGAGGATGCCAGAACAGTTACTCCCCTGGAAGCCTTTTACAGGGCGAGATGGGATGGTCAAACTTTGAAACTCTTGAGAATTGCGAGTAAGCTGACTTTACTAAGGGGATTGTGGACCCTAGACAAGTCCTACCCAGTACCATCCAAGCAAGTTTATGAGATTTGTAGAGGCCAGGGCTAGTGCACCCAGTAGACAGGTTACGTAAGGTAAAAAAGTTTGGTGCCATATTGGGACTAAATGCGTTTGTTAAAGGAAAATAAGTAGAATCAGACCATACAATATTATTAAAATCAATGAGTTGAGTAATTGCTCGGTCAAGTAGGGATATTGGAGGGGCATTTGAGGGTCCGTATTAAAGGATTTGTTACACTTCAATTAAGTTGCATTATATCTAGATGTTTTGTGATATTTAAGTGTGTACAACTGTAAATTGCACTTATAATTAAAAAAAGAAAGAAAAACTATGAATATATTTACTTTCGAAGGAAAAGGAAACAATGTTTGTCAGAATATTTTATTTAATCGAATGCTTTGTTTGGCTCACAATTATATATGTCACTTAAATGCCTCATGCCATATATTAAACTTGTATTTTGGGGCTAAAACTTTGTATTTCTTTGGAGAAATTTGTTTTACTAAAAAAAAGTATGTGTCAGTATACATATGTATTTGTATTTTATATTATGCACTCTTGAAATATTTGACTTTGCCCGCGTTTTATATTTATGTAATACATCTGCACCTTCACGTGACATAAACCGCCATCTAGCGGTTAAATACTGAAGGTAAGCCTGGCTGGACTGCCGCCAAACTAGTTTCTGTTTAAAATAGATATAATGAAAAAGGCAGAGCCAGAAATTGTCACAATATAAAACATTAGCTGTCAGCTGGAAAAAATATCAGGAATCTTTCAGATTTAACCGAGAAAGTGTAGGCTGGCCCTTATTAAATAAATATACATTATTGAAAAAAACTTTGTAAACTAGTCTGGAATCTGTAACAGTATACAAGTTACTCTGGTCGGTTTTAATTTCTGGAATACCCAAGACAGCGATACTCACCATTTTCATACCTTTCAACCTGTCGTAGTCACATCCCTAGTTGACTTTGAGTGTCGCTAAATAAACGGACATGTAATAAATTAATACATGTGCCCATGGGCGCCCGCAGGGGAGGGGGGGGCAAGGGGGGCACATGCTTCCCCCCCTGGATTAATTGAGTAAAAAATTTTTTTGGAAAAAATAGACAAAAAAGTTATAATTAAAACATTTATAATT
>JAQGAE010002909.1:0-16228 GCA_034696685.1 Julus scandinavius | reverse complement strand
CGGCGCTATTGTGACGCGGCGCTGAAGTATCCGCGCTATTTTGTCGCGCGCTGAAGTGTCCGCGCTGTTGTGACGTGACACGACAACGGGAATGATGCATCCAACATGGGAAATAGGCCCTTTTATATGGATCTAAATATGGTGGTTTTGTTTCTACTGGCCAAAGTGACATTCATGTATTTGCATTAATACTGATACAAACACTAACTTCCATACCTTTCGAGGTATATACCACCCTACTGGACAATGCAAATTTTCTGCACTGAAAGTGCAAAAAGTGCGATTTTAATATGGAACTTTTTTTTTTTGTATGGACCTTACATTAGTTCTGCCCAGTTGTGGATGGGATGAGCCCTGAATGGTGTTTGCCTCCTGCACCTTTTCCCTCAAGTCCACCAATTAATGGAGAAAAGATATTAAGGAGTCTTAACATACTAACTAACCATTGCTGTACTACATTAAATATAGAGACAACGCTGGTGCCAGCTATAAAAGAAAGTCTCATGCTAAACAGTTTTTGAAATTATTATGGTATGCTGTTGCGTAAGCCCCTAATATTGTGGTATGCCGAATAGCGAAAAGCTGATATTGCAGTTTCTAAAAAAAACTGTACGTTATAGAGCAAAACAGATTTCATTGCTGTGATCAGCACACCGAAATAAGTCTAAATCACATATTTTAATCTAGGATACAGAAAAAAAAGTTACAATCGGTTGACCAGTGTAATAAATTTCAAATAATGTCATATCACACACATTCATGCAGGGTCCACTAAAAGTACTGAAAACGAGCTAATTAAGGTGAACATTTGATTCTCATGCTGACAAAACAAAAAGCCTGCAAATAAACTCCAGTAAAAGTCAAGTAGGATATCTCCTGACATAGCACTAGCGATGACATTAATAAATCATTAACAAAGGAAAAATGCATCATCTTTATGTGCAGAACAGAATGGAACCCACCGTGTAGTGTCACGGACCTACTGCTAAATGAAGATTGTTTTAAATTTCGATCATATGATTTTCGAGCCCAACATTGCTGTAGATAACAAATATCGGCTCAGAAACAACCAACTTCCCAGATTGTTGTAATCTAAGTGATCAGATGTACACAAATTCAGTTTTCGCTATAATTGGAATATTACTCTCTGATACCACGCTAGTTATTTCCTCTTCATTGGCTATTATTTAATGATTTAATTCATAATGAAACTGAAATTTTCATTTTTAACACTTCTAGAAGCAACACATTTTTAATCAAATTTTTAATTAATTTGCAAGATGTTGCTCTAAGGATAAATAATGTAAGATACCTGTGCAGATGATTTTTAAGCCCTTCAGTCAAGTTCTCAAAATAGATTTTTTTAATTAAAAAAATGAGTATCAACAATGGCTTCATGTATATGCCATGGTAGAGATAACAATAAGTTGATAATTTATTCCATAAGTTCTTATTAAGCATAGTTCAGCTATTTCCCGTTAACTCCCTCAAATTAAGTTTGATTAACACACTAAAACTGGCTTTAAGTGCCAAGATAGCACGTTAAGTTATTTCACCATGCAATTTGTACATAATATTATTCGAAAGCTCACGATAATATATACTTTTTCCCGATTATTACATATGTATGGAGTACATGTTCTAGCCTTTGAAGATTTATCTTAAATTTTACATTGATTAGACCACGAGAGTATAACTTAACACAGAGTTAACAGAGGGAAAAACGTGATTATATATGTGTTATTGATCACATGGTCTTCGTGCAAATGATTTTAGTTTTTATTAGCAAGACTTATTGGAAAGCAGTTTTTGCTTGATTTATCGGGAAATCCCTACTTTTTGAAAGCTTTAGATTTTGGGCTCGAAATGGCTGCTGCCAACATTAATTTAGTGCTGGCAAGCTGTGCTTTTTATCTCATCTGAAGATAAACCTGTCTACTTTGCTCCATTTCAGTCTTGGTAGACAGGATCTCCAACCTGTGGTTTATGGTCTTATAGAAAGTTGCAGCAATCTCTGATTAGCGTTAATTCGCTTGCACCATGGTTTTGTCGATTAATACTAGAAAATTCGTGGAATAAGCCGAGTTTGATTAAATCAGCTGGATGAAACAAAGTAAATATTTTAACGGTTAATACAGCTTGTGGAAGGCTAGCTAAAAGAAATTCTGACAATTTTTTAAAAACTCCAACACCACATTAATCATAGCTTATATAGTGATATAAGACTAGTGTTTGTGTTTCGTGTCAAAAACTGATAATTTTCATGAATAAATGCATGATGTAGAAAATGGTTGCCTATCTCTGCATAAAAAGTAAATATTTAAACTTAACATTCATAGCACCAGTAAAAACTAAATGTAGTAAAAACATTGAAACTTATCAAAAAAGATGATATATATTCCCGGTGGTTTACTATTTCATTAAGGAAAATCCAATTCGAGCATAATCTGCTTAATAAGCCATGAAATCATTAATCTTTCACAATCTTTCACCTAACTTGCTTTTGGTCTCGTGGGATCTTAACCCCACCATAAAAGCAACAAAAAATGAAAATAAGGAAAAAAGATAGCAGTCAAAACCGTTCTACTTCAAATAGCATCAAAAGCATCAAATAAACATGTCGCTCGAAAATAAGTTCAAATTACATTGTTCAAAAAACATTGTAGTTACTGTATGCGCAATAAGGCCTTGTCATTGCATTTCCTGTTGATTAGGTTTATAGCCAACATTATTGGTTGGCAATTCAATTAAATTCAACTCAGCATCCTACAGTCAGAAAATAAATGCCATATGGAAGGGGGTCGTACCCAATTTCTGGAGTATGCTCCTACTTCAGTAGCGACTTAGTCATTATTGTTAAATTGAATTTTAACTAAATCATGAGAATCGCCAGGTAAGCTATTCCATCCTCTAATCGCACTAATCATCAAGACAGACAGATGGACATAGGCCTGAAGGACATTAAATGGGCCAAAAGTTCAGTATGGTCCCAATTTCATGACTTGCTATGTATGATTTATTTAAACTTTTCATTTACAAACTTTCCATTTCATTTGCAATATGTTTAATTTCGATATTCAAGTTATTGAAAGTGATCTAAACATACTACAAAATTTGTTCTAATTGAATTTTGTTTTGATTGAGTTCAAGATATATAGCAGGTATATCCCCATTATACCTTTATCATTATAAATACATGCAACTAAAATCACTGAGAAGTAAACTGAGAATCGCCAGGTAGGCTATTTCATTGTCTAATCACACTAATCATCGAGAGACAGATGGACAAAGGACATTGAATGGGCCAAAAGTTAAGTATGGTCCCAATTTCTTGACTTGCTATGTATGATTTACTTGAACTTCTCGTTTACAAAGTTTTGATTTCATTTGCAATAAGTTTAATTTCGATATACAAGTTATTGAAAGTGATCTAAACATACTACAAAATTAGTTATAGATAATTGAATTTTGTTTTAATTGAGTTCATTAAACTCCCCATTAAACCTTTATCGTTATAAATACATGCAAATAAAATATTGCTAATGTAGCGCAGGCTATTTCAATATACGGTAACAAAATGCGAAACGAAGTTATTTTAACAATAAAAAACATTTCTTATTGTAGTTTTTGTGAGCTGCCGCCACAATTAAACGAGTTAACACTGCAATCTAAACCGTAGCCGATAGAGCAAAACTTCGAATTTGAAAGTTGTTTAGCGTTATCGCAAATCGCATATCGGAAAACGTTAACTTTCTGATGCGAGTTTCCATGCATAGCATCAATTCAAGACAGGAAAGCTATCACCAAGTCATCAGAGGCTGGTTAATTTCAAAATTGAATGCATTCAAGTCATGTTATGTTATCTGAAATAGGGTAAACAGAAAAACAACCAGATCAAGGCACCTTCGTTTAATGTTATTCACCAAGCAATTAAATATTATGAATCAATACAAAACATGCACTGCATGTGTCCCACCCTGTATATTTATGAATGGCTTGGATCACATAAGCAATGAACCTATACATAAAAATTGTTCGATACCGGGCTCCATCCTCTCTTCACATCTGTTATAATTTACAAAAACAAATAAAAACAAATTATCATTCACTGGTACTAAAATATCAACTAATCAACAAGGAACAACGTGGTGGTAGTATTATTTGAATAAAAATTACATTTAGAAAAGTATTGCCAATTGTTCTGTTTTTATGGACTAAAATCACATCAGCACATTTGCTGAAAAATTGCAGCAAATGCTAAAAAAGCAGATTTATAGTCAGTATTTCTTGTTCAAGCAATAGTATCATCAATATAAATTTTGTTTACAAAACTGATAGTATCTAGACAAAATCGTTCCTGAAGAAAAAGCAAATTAAGACTACTGTTTCTGAGCTTATGCTCGGGTTTCCACTTTTCACATTTACGTTTTTGCTTTCTTTTTCACGAGGCCCATTACATTTATTTTTTATATTTCACATACTGTGTAGGTAGTGGTTCTTTTTCGTGATTACTTGAGCGTATATAATATTGCGAACGAATTACGCATAAACAAATTTATTTTGTTTTCCGTAACAAAATCTTGCGAGTCCTTGTAACAGTTTGTGTTGCTCGTGTGGATTATATTACTCAAACGTCATTGAAATCATTGATTTTCATCGAGTTCCTGCCGAGAAAAGAGACTGAGTGTAACAATGAGGGGATTTTTTTTACAGAAAAAAAAAATAATCAGTTTCAAATAACGAGATGTGCCACATTTTCTTTTCTTACGACTTGAAGCGCCTTTTACCATCAAGTAGGAATATAACAAATAACGTGCTTTTCCCTCGCTTTCCTAGAACTGCACTAAAAAGTCAAAATTACCAGTTCTCGAATGCGCCATCTGGCGACTAATGTTTCGTTCAAACAATACGAATGGCCCTAAATTGCTAGTGGGTAAAAATTTGGCGAGTACCTCGTTAAATGATAGCATATGCAGAAGATTCTTTAAGTAATTTATTTTCCGTGTTATTTATGTTGCTGTTGCTGGGTAGGGTTTAAGGGCCTCACGGCAACTTAGGCTAAAAAGGGCCCAACTAGTAGTGGGTTGATCCTGTAGAGGGTCAGCAGGATTAACTAACTGCACATATCTCACGTAATGTGTAAATTCGCTCTAAATAAAGGACAAGAGACAGACTGTGCCCCAGTTCCAAGGAACGCCTCAAGTTAGCCATTACAGGAGACCCAGTAAAATTATCACAGGACAGGACAAATACAAGTATAACGGTTAGAGACAGTGGTTACAAATAACAAGGGAAGAATACTCAGTGTAAAAATAAGCAATTAAAAATGTGTTTCTAAAGTGTTGGGCATTGGGCCATCACAACAAGTTAAATGATATATAGTATTATATGGCTCAAAAACCCCATTAACATAATGAAATGCTAATGACAGTAGAAATATAAGAAAAAATATTGGTTCCCAGGATACTTGTTGTTGTTTGGTAATTTTTAACTTTGGCCTATTCCCAGGATACTTGAGAGAGCTATCATTTAATTTTTATAGGAAGTTTAGAGAAATATAAGACTCTTAGAATTGTTTTATCAAATAAATATATGCATTTAAAGCGTTATACACAGTATACTCACATTTACACTTATTTTGCAGCTGGTAGTTGTGACAAGATGGGTAATTTATAGTTAAGAATACACCCATACCTCACTTTATGGCATAAATACATTCTGGAAAAGTTGGCACTATAGCGAAAAAGCCGTATAACGAATCAACTCTTTCTGCATTGTGATTTTCATTTTTTTTTTTTTTTCTTAAACGAAGTGAAACCCATAAGTTGTTTTTTTTGTTAGCTAAATCCTTCCTTGTTCGTGCAAATTGGCGTAACTTATCACATTTTTCGGCCACTATGTTTAATTACAGCATTATTTTTAGGCTGTATAACGAAACATTTTGGGCCGTAAATCGAAAAGTGCCATAATTAAAAAAGGCCGTCATAGCGAAAGGCCGTATAAAGAGCGGCCGTCATAGTGAAAGGCCGTATAAAGAGCGGCCGTATAGCAAGGTATAGGTGTATTTACTCTCAATAGAAATCTCCAGACTGCAGCAGAAACATCCAACAATAAAGATTCAGACTAGCTCATGTGACGTTACAGTACAACTTTTACAGTGTTTCTGTCTGCAACAGCCTGGAAAAAAACTGCACAGGTTTACCTAGTACCAGTTATTGTGGTTATTACATTTTAGCACTATCATATGTACCACTGTGGATCCCCAAAAAAGTGGATGAAAACGTTTCGGACTCTTTGCACAATTGAATGTCTGTATTATCCGTTAGGCTTCAGACCCCATATCCACATTTCCGGCACGGGAACAGGCCAGTCCAGACATTTCAAACCTTTTATTTATTACCAAAAGCAGGTACACACTCACTGCCCACCCATGCGCAGGGCACCTCCAAACACAATAACGAACACTAGCTCGAGCCGACGCGGATCCTTTCCTGGAGTGACCAACTGGTCCTCTCTCCGAACCCCGACTGCCCTCTCCCTCGACCCGAGCTCACCAGCAAGCCTTCTATCGGCCTTGCCGGTCAGCCCAGGGTAACTGAGAGGTAATTTACATATCACAATCCACATACCACACAATACCTGCATAGCCCACATACCGCGCATACTGGCCTGACCCGACCCAGCCTCGAAGACATCAAAACTTATGATCCCGGACTCAACCTCCGGGGATCATTACACCGTCTATATTATCTTGCCTTCCTAGGAAGCTGTGTGACCACGTGGTCAGCAAAGTGTGATCTGCACCAGCTAAAAGTACACGAAGCGCAAGTGCCATCACTTATGAGGAACTCTATAAGGCTGTACAACGCTTAAAAAGTGGGAAGGCAGTGGGAGACTACAACATTCCTAACGAGTTCTTAAAATTTCAGGTAGAAGCCAAGTGAATGGGGCAACACAAAAGTATCCTTAATTTACAAGGGCAAATGTTGTTCTTCCGAGCGAGGGCAGGTTCACTTGAAACCAATCAGAGACTTATGAAATTCTGGCTGGTGGATGCCACTAGTGACTTGTGTGGGGAGGGCATCGAGGATTTGGGATATGTGATGTGTGTTTGACCTGCACTGAAAGTGTCGAAAAGATAGGGAAACATTAACATTGGAGGACTGGTTGTGGTTTGATGAGGAAGGGGCAGATATAGATGGAATCATTGTGGCCGCTAAAGGCCTGCTTATGAATTGGTGGTCTCTGAAAAAGGAGAATAGATATCCAGCCATAGAGGCAATAAACGGGAAAAATAGTGTAGTATGATACCATCCACTACGGTAGCGCCTCCTATTGGAGGGTCCATCACAAAGGATATGCTGCAATTTCAGTTCAGAGCCTAATTTTCTTACTTTGATATCCCATTTTTATTTTAAAAGCTCATTGTAAAACTCACGAGATGCATCATAAAAAAGCGTCTTTTGAGCCAGTTTTCAGCATTTATGTCACGATGGAATGATTGTTTTTATCTGTCATTTTTCACCAGCAAATTCAATCCTGGTCGTGTTTTTCACCAGCAAAATGCCAAAGTTCGCTTAAATTCCAAATATGGCAGCTAGCTGCCATTCGTACAATGGCTTTGGAGGAGAGGTGGATTTTTCTCGCACATTTATTTAAAAGTATTGTTAAAAAAACTGGTGGATTTATAGGAGTAGCGAGAAGAATGAAGGAAAAGATGTGGATTTTATTGTGTTCAAAAATTAGAGTAAGACTCAAAGTGACACGACCACATGGGAATGACCAACTGCCATCATTCAGCGGTCATAAGGAAGCGAAATGAGGTCCATTCAGTAACCCAACTCTCGAAAAATACCCCGGGATGTATAGCCATAAAACACCATCCTCCAGTGAATTCTCCACATATAAAAAAAATAATAAAAATATTGAAGTTTGTGTAATGGGTAATGAAAATGCGGAAAATCCTCAGTTTCAAATAACTAATTTCAAAAAATGTACCGGTCCATAAACCACGTCCCTGGCAATAAAAATATTAAGTTTTCCAGCACGCTTTATTATCATTATCCCAACCAAGCACATTCGTAATAATAATAAATCTTCCAACACGGTAAAACAATGCTTCTGAACCCGAATAATTCAAATTCGAAAGCGTGTTCAAAAACTTTTTTGCAAAATTTTCAATACGTTAACATACTTTTAAATAAGTCGATCAGGAAACACAATACACAATATTTATCCACATTTATTTCAATTCTGGTTTAAAAACTTGGTTTTCTTAGAGATCTCATGAGTTCTGAAATGTCTTCCATAGAAGATTCATTTAGAGAAAGAATGATATTTTGCTCAAGTTTTCAAAAATTTAAAGCAAGATGGCTGATGGCGGATTGCATATAGATCGCAATATTTAAATGATGCAGATTGCTGCAGTTTTGTACCGATATAAACTCGACATTTGATAATTTTGCTTACCTAGTGTTCCAACAAAGAATGATTGTACATGACAGACTTCAATCGAGTTGCCAGTTTCCAATAAAGTGTGATTTTTTAAAGTGAAGTTATGGGTAACAAAGTTCCATTTGATCTAATCTATATAATTTAATTTAAATATTGTTGTTGTGAGTGGGTAATGTTCTGGATCAAATGAATACCAGTTACCATGTGAGTTGGCAAGCTTTATAAAATATACAATCAGATCCAGATTACCATTAACAGAAAAATATCCAACAATATCGGTGTTAAACTAAGTGATGAAAATATGGCAAAAACAGTGATATATCGCAATAAGCGTGTCATTTTGATGTTTTAAGTATTCAAAAACCAGAGGGCACAGATTCGAGAAAAAGTCTAGCAGGCTATAAGAGCATTTTGAGAGAAACTAAGAAGAAGAAAAAAAGTAATCGTTAAATTAAAAATTAAATGCAAACTATGCTCCGTGTATACGAATATTGCGAGGATGCTAAAAGAATATTTTCAAAAGCAGTTTTCTATACCAATTTGCAGCAATCCTTAGCAGTAACCTAATTAAGCAAGTTTTCTCTTCAGACGCGAGCTTTTGTATGCTTGAATAACAATGCAAATTGCTTAAGTGGTGCTTAGATTTGACAGATGAATCTGACGTCAAACCAAGGAAACTCAAAAGAGCCAACCGAGAAGAGAAAGATGTATAACGAGACAAGAAAAAAAAATAATAAAAACGTATAAAAAGAAAATGTTTTTGGCCTAGTTGAGAGCACCGAGGGACATCCACGAGTGCCAGGGGGCTGCTAAACACGAGAGGATTTATCCCATTTTATACGCAAAATTAGGCATTCACGGCTCAGTGAATTCAAAATAATCAAAACGAAAGTAGGCCTAAGTAAGAAAATGACAAAAAAAATATCAGACTATGATCTATAAAAATAGTTAAAACAAAGATTATATTCTACAGAGTGGGTTCGAAGATCCTTCTCTAAGATTGTTCTCTGGTGATGACTTTTTCTAAAAGGTTTCCCTTTAGAGAGATCTGTTCCAGATTTCCAATAAAGGTTAATTGTCAGATGTGACAATAATAGGAATCAGCAATAAAAACCCTACAAAAACAAAGCAAATACATTGTTTCAAAATTTTCAATCAACAAACCCACCTAGAAATTCTCTTAAAATCAGCCTTACAAGGGGAGGCATTTGTACGTCTGGTTTAGACAATTGCCATTAAATCTAGTGCACAATTTTATGTGCGTTTTACCATGGTCAAGACTTAATTGACCATTACATTTGTGTCAATTTCTAGCAATACAGGGTGGTACATAGAAAATAATCTGTAAATCAAGAACTGCTTAGAATAAAATATTATCAAAGGTGCATTCCTCCAGCATAATCTATTTTGCAAATCGTATTTCTGGGTATCGGAATTTATTTCATTTTCATTTTATGCCAAACGGAGGTAGTGCTAAATCATTGCATAAATCTTTTCTCCAGAATTTCGAGATCCATTTAGAACTCGTATGGTTTAAGAAACAATTTTCACTTTTTTCACAACTTTTACTATTCCGCGTATTGCAATCGTACATCATTCCAAGACCTATCTCAAACGATGTTACTCCACTTAAGAAAATCCCACCTTATAACCCCAATATAATATAGAGATTTCAATTTGGACATTTCGATTTTTTTCTACCTGTGATATGATGATAAATGTAACCAGATATACTACCTACTCGTAAATAAACAAATTTGGTGAAACCCAAACTACCGGTTTCGATGGAATTTACCCCCGGAAGGGGAAGCATCATGGTAAGGGAAAAAGGATTCATACGAAGGGTTAACAGATTTGTATTCACTTGGTGGACTTAAAATAAGACCAGCACACTTTGATTAACTGAATAATTTATAGAATAATTACAAAGAGCCTCTCCACAGCGACAATCACATCACTGATCAGATACCTCACCACCGAGGCGACCACGTCATGATTCAGATGCATCATCACCAAGACGACCACCTCATGATTCATATGCCCCACGATTCAGTTTATTTATTCAAACCAATGAATGCAGCTAAAATTCAAGATTAGCTGCAAGCACTGGTGTTGCTTAAACGTTTAAATTGTATATACTATAGGTTTGTAATTAATTTTCACATTGAGCCACTTTATGTTGTACGTGATACAAGCTTTTTCTCGAATAATATAGACCTTTTAAATAGGTGGTTAGGCTTCCATGAAGCTGCTTATTTAACAATGGCAACTGTTAACTCAATTAAATCCATATTACGTATAAATTCAATTCCAAAAAAAAAATTCTATTCAAATTTGGAAATTTAGCTGCATACAAAAGTGATGTTTATGCCATGGTGGGTGTAAAATTTTCGCTTTTAGACACCTATCTCTTATAAATTAACAAAAAAAAAAAAAGACAAAACACATCCAAAAAACTTATACCAATTGCCAGGTGGGCTGAGCCCCTCAACGCACATTAGCTTATTACAAACCCAAACCCTAATCCCAAATTCTAGGTGGATAGAGTCACATATAGTACTTATTATTCTTCCTTATTGTTGACAAGGTATATTTTTAGTAAATATTACGTAAATATTGTATATATTATGATAACAATAATCCAACTTCATTATTTAAGAATCAAAGTTGTTAAAACCGCTCTGGAGGTCATGTATATGAAGAATGAAGTATCCCATGATTGCTACACATTTGCCAATTCATTTAATAAATTCATCGTAAACTAGTGAACCTATTTGCGTATTATGCCAACAGTTACATAGTACAAATGGCAATTAGGTCGGCAATCAAATTATAGGTAGACAATTCCCTAGCTCTACAATGGACCTAATATCTGAATAAGAAATTAAATTAAAATCGATAGACTGCTGAAATGACAGGTTGGGTGGACACCTACGGAACGACAGCCTTTGGTACATGGGTGGGACACAGAAATTAAATTAGCATTTTGTTAACGAGGTATCAAAGCTGCTAAATTTTCCAAATCAATGAGCCTTGCAAATGAGCGACATCTATTGCAGGTTTTTGAAAACCCTAGCCCATTATAAAAACACCTGTGCAGTTTTAATACAACCAGTGGGATTATGTATAAAGTCACTGGAATATTACATGAAGTAAAACAGCTGTATAAAAAATGGATTCCGCGGAACGTTTTCAGGGGATAAACATAAATATACAAATTTTCATTCTAAAAAGTGTGACCTGCACAGCATTTTTTTTTGCATGGGGTTTTGCCAGGGTCAGAAATTTGAAGAACACTGTACAGGAGAAACATCTCTAAAATATCAGATTCAATTTAGTACCCAACATTTGTTACACAAAAAATGCAGATTATTAGAAAATATAAAGTAAAAGTGAGGTAAACTCACCACTTGTCTCCAGCAACGTCCCGGTGTTTGAGAGTCCTTTCCTTTCCAGAAGCTCGGCCTGAACAACCTGTTCGACCTCTTGCACCATTCCAGCTAACCTCGGGTCCGCCCCTGGTGGCGACCTCGGTTTAATGGCATGCAAATCATCCGCCCCGAGCCCACCTTTGGAAAGTTGCTGGTACCAAAGTTCGGATTGCGAAGTAGCGTGACCCTTGCATGTAGTGGTTTGGCGAGAGCAGTGTATCTAAAAATGAACAGTATTTAAAATAATGGTGGGACAAAAATAGTTTGTAAATCGATGTTGAAATAACTTCCAAATTAAATTAAACGATAAGTTACATGTGATGTATTTATTTTAAACAAGAAGTTAAGAGAAATTGAACTCGACAAGAATTCCAAGAATAATAACATTCCGAAATTAGAACAATAATATTGCAAAAAAGCAAGAGATTAAGAACTGCATGTGCACGAGATTTAGAACAGCATGTACGCGACTGCGTCGCCACAAGCGTGTTATAAATTATTTTAACGGAAGTTTGAAATACAATATTTTGTAAAAAGTGTATTTCAAATCATTAAACTCAACAGCAGTATAACCAAGAACACTGATAAACTATTCCACGTATTTGTTTGATGTGTTTCTTTTTTAAAAGCCAACGACATGCATTGCATGCCGTGAATTTCACAATTACTTTCCAATACAAGTTATGTGCAGTAAGCAGTGTAATGTTTCACAATTTTGTATTCCGTATCCGTTTTAGAAAATATTGAAAACTGAAATGAGATTGTTCTTCGGATGAGTTGAATTAATTGGCGGAAAATTCCAACCCCAATTCATCATGTATGCCGGATAGAACGAGGAATTTCAATATGAACTTTGCGGAATGTTTTCAATTGAAATATCGGATCGAAACTGACCAGAATTGAGTTTGATTAAATCCGTAAAATTACGATCTACAGGGTGCGTCCAAAATTATTTCCATCCCCAGTTTGGCCCAAAGTTTTACTCTATAATGTGACTAGGATTTTCATTTTAAAATGTTTGACATTAAAATTTTAAAAAAATGCCTGAAATGTATTTTTGTACTAGTAGAGTTTCCAAGAAATTACATTTAAAAGATATGGTTCAGCTGGGGTTAGAAGTTTGAAGACCGCTGCAATAAACAATTAAAAACCATGTTTCGCAAACAAAAGTTGCAATTATGAGGATAATTTAACAATTCATATTTTTGGAAGTTTCTACATTATACATTTCAGCAAGAAGATGTATTACTAATGTGCATTAAGTACATGAATGTACATTTTAAATGTGTCGTGAATACATTGATGAAAAGATGAGTCTTTTCAAATGTTATTACACGAATGAAATTAAAATTCCACGCGTCTGTAATACATGTAATCTACTTTCTGCCCTTTAATCCAACCAATAAAACGTCAGCTTTATTAACAAAAACTCAACGCAAATGCAGTTGCTTTTGGCCAATGCTACAGCTGCAAGAAAACAATTTATTAACAGATTTTTCAGCGTTTCTTGAATTGAGAGGTCAAGGGTCACGTTGACTTCTCTTTCCGTGATGGCTGTTTTCAAAGCGGGACTTCATAAGCAATAGTCTTCAGGAATTTATTTAAGGGGATGTTTCCTCCCCATTGAATATCTGAAATATTTCTTCCCATAGAATTTCCAGAATGTAGGTTCAAATGTCATATTTCGATCCGTTAGTAAGCAAGGCACTCCGAAGGCAAGGAGTAACAAGAAAATGAAAGAAGAAAAAAATGAAAAATTAGCTTAATGAACCCCAGTGGCCGTCAGACGATAAAGTATGAAATGAATTTTACTCGCAAATTTCGAGAATGAAAAATGGAAAATGCTGCGAGGAAACGAATTAGTTTATGGAGGGGAAATAAATTGTGTATATTCATTTATTTGGGGCGTTCTTTGAAGATAACTTTGCATAATAAAATAAAGTAAATTCGTAGAAATAATTTCAAATTTAAGCACAACAATTTTTTAAAGTGACGAAGTTGAATTAATAATGTTAGAGAGACGTTTTACAGACAAGCAAATATTACAAAAAGTAAGAAGAGAAATAAATTAATGCAGGAATGTGCAATCATCGAGTACAGGCAAGGGGCCATTCAAAAAGGATTTCCCAAAATTCCTTCAAAAATTGACCCCCATCCCCTCTCTACATGGTGTCCATTCCATGGACTTCTACCATTAACTCAAATACCTAATTAATTCCCTATAAATTCAATTCCAATTATAAAGAGGTGTTTTTTTTTTCAAACCCATCTATGCAGACAAAATTCATGCCAATAATCAAACAAGTTCGGGAGGAAAACCTCATAAGAAGGAGTGGAGTCACAAGAGGTCACAGATGGTGCCGAAACCCATCTTCTCCTGTATGTATATACATTGAAATACCCCGCAGAAAATACCCCATAAGGAGGAGAGGAGCCACGAGTGGTCACAAATGCATTCTGTGTAAATTAATAACTTCTCTAAAAGTGTGCCAGTACCGACTTGGAACCCGCGTGTATAAATGAACCTGTCTAAAAGTATATTTTTCCTCGGTCCCAAGCGTATGCTTTTTTGGACAGGTTCTACAGTAAAACGTTGCTTAACTTTGAAATTCATGAATACTTGAATACGTAAGCGATTCACAAACTATGTTTGCCCCATGACTCCATTATTTTAAATACTGTTTTTTTGGATTATATCTGCCAATATTTACCACATTCGAAATTAAAGACAGGTTTTATCATTTGTCTAAATATTTGCATATGGGGCCGTTCAAAAATTATGTCACCCCTAGGAGGGTGGGTGGGTCGTTTGTTTTTTGTGACAATTGTGACCAAGGGGTGGGGGTGGTTCGGTAATGTGACATCACACAATCAAAATTTATTTAAAACGGTAAAGAATATGCGGTAAAAATTTTTTTAATTGTTTTAACATTTGAAATTTTGAATAGCAGTCGGAAAAAAAGATTTGGGTCCTGTTTAAAATTAAGTTTTCTAATATTTTTAAGTATTTTAACAAATAAAATTATAAAAGAATATAGAATTATTAAAAAATAATTGTGGGGGGGCGATAATCGACGGGTTGTGACATCATAATAGATTGGGTGTAGTAAAATTTGTGACAATTGTGACAAATTGGTCGGGGGGTGTTTAAAAAGAGGCAAAAAATTGTGACATAATTTATGGATCACCCCTATGGTAAATTTCAGCTAATGAAAAACTGTTAATATCAGGTATAAAATGATCAGCCATGATTACCTTTCCATTTAATAACTTTCATTAAATTGGATTAGCAGGCTTAAAGAGAACATGTATGCATTATATTGCTTTATGACCTAAACTTGTGTTAAATGTCTAATGAAGTAAGCAATTCATTCAGATTTTACGTAAGAACATGTTAATTCTTACAGTAATTACACAACAGCAATCAATTGTATATTGAATAATTGAATATTATGTTAAGAATAATCAAACTTCAATTAACACTATTATGTCACTATATACACATTTGCCAAATTTAACACATTTAACAAATTCATTGTGAACGAGTGAATTTGTTTGCGTGTTATGCCGACAGTTACAAACAAATGATAATTAGCCCGGCAATCAAATTACAGGTAGACATAGGCGACATACGAAATTAAATTAACGTTGACAGACGGCTGAAATTATAGTTTGGGTGGACACCTATGGAACGACAGCCTTTGGAACTTGGGTGGGGTAAATGTAGAAACATAATTAGCAATTTACTAACGAGGGATTTTGCAAATCAATTGGCGGCATGTATGGTGGGATTATCAAATCATTGGAATATTACATGAAGTGGTAAAGCACGGCATACAAAATTGATTCTGCGGAACGTTTTCAGGTTAAACGTAAACGTAGAAAATTTTCATTCTAAAAAGTGTGATCTACAATTGCATTTTTTGCACTAGGGTTCCACAGAAAAAAAGAAAAAAAATTAAAGCGCGGGTTTATGCCACGGTCAGAAATTTGATGACCACTGTACTAGATAAACATTTTAAAAATATCAGATTCAATTTAGTACCCTATAGTAGGGGAGACTGGGGCAAAGTGGGTACACTTTTTAGAATTAATTTTTTTTGGGAAAAATATTTAACTTGTAGCATTTTAAAGAATATATAACACAGTAATATACAAGCCTTCAGGATCTGTATACATTTTGTCATCGTTTTAGAGCTACAAGTTTTCTTTGCTATAAAAGGTTAAAGTTGGTTGCGCAGACTGTCCCACTGTGCCCCTATACCTGGGCACAGTGGGACATGGCATGGGGTACAGTGGTCCACGCGAAATTAAGACAAATTTTACGAGAAAAAGAACACCAC
>JAQGAE010002908.1:0-16229 GCA_034696685.1 Julus scandinavius | reverse complement strand
TTCTCTTCTGCTAATGAAATATTCTGATACCAGTATCACATTTTATATGTAAATTGTAAATGCAACTTTATTTTTGAAGGATAAATGTCCTTGGATGATGACTTTTGACTCATAAAAATTGATGAGTTTGTCTTAATTTGTTAATAATTAAGTTTACAGAATTTCGTTTGACCTGAAACTGTTACATGATGTTAAGAACACTCCAATAAATAAATTGTAAAAAAATTTTAAGTTTCATAGTGTAGTTTTTATTTTATAGCTATAAACATCTAAAAATATGGGTTGGATGAAGACTTTTGGTTCTCACAGTACCATAGAAGAACTAAATTTTGTTTCTTGCTTTTTTACAACACGGGGGTTAAACTCCAACAGTGGTGGCCCGTGCATACCCAAGTAGCAAAGTTCGTCATTTAGACATCATTTTTTGATGGTCAAAAAGACGTCATTTTTGACCAAAAAAATGACCAAAAAATGACGCGAAAATGTCTAGCAAAAATGACGTCTTTATGACCAAAAAAATGACGTCATTTGTGACCAGAAACTGTCGTCTTTAGAATCAAATTAACAGGGGGATATTGATATTCAAAATGTACCGCCCTTCTAATGTTTGGCGAGGGTGTGTCCATTCAATTTCTTTCCCCCCCCCCCTCCTCCCCATTTGTAACAACCTATCATTTATTATTCAGATATTTAGGCTTATGATATTAGGGCCTGATTAAGACAAGTATGGCTTTGGTTACGACAATTATTAAAAATAACTAATGGTATCCAGGCCATCCTCACAAAATCATGAATTTCTGAAGTTTTATTTTGTGTTGCCATAGCATCAAGCCATAGCAACATAATTTCAGACTTGTTCAACTTGTAAGTATATACCCAAGCTATAGGCATATTTTTAAAAGCTATAGGGCCCTCCTCAAGTTAGATTATTTAGGCTTAATTAAGCTTAAATAGCATTAATTTAAGCTACCGCCCCTTTTTGGCCGGCCCTAGGCATTTTCGAAAGCAATATTGCCCTGCTCAAGTTAGCTTATTTATGCTTAAACAGCTTAAATTTAAGCTAGCGCCCCTTTATGGTCGGCCCTAAGCATGTTCCAAATGTATAAGGCTCTGATCATTCCTTCCACTTAATTTTGGCATCTTAATTAAGCTAATATATAAGCTAAATAAGCTTAAATAAAATTTAATATCTGAAATTTAGGCTTGCGCCTCTTTATGGTCGGCCCTATGCATGCTCTAAATCTAAAGGGCCCTGATCATCCTCTCCTCTAAATTTTGGCAGTCTATAAATTTTTGTTAAAGTTTAGTTGGTGATTTTTCAGTCAGTAAAATGACGTCATTTTTTGGTCTTTATTTGGTCATTTTGAGTTCGTCATTTTTTGGTATTTATTTGGTCATTTTGAGTTCATCATTTTTTGGTCAGTAAAATGACCAAAAAATGACGTCAATTTCACGTCATTTTTCCATTGCTACTTGGGTAGGCACTGTGGAACTGCAAGCACCCCAATCACTGGATAATATTTAATATAATGAGTATTTTTTTATTTAACTATTTCTACTTTAATTTATATTTACTCTACTCTTTAATGTGTTTAATTTAATCTACATAAATCTAGTCAATAAGGTATTCTTAATCTATTCGTTAATGTATTTAACTCCTTAGTCATGATCTAGTTAATGAAAAAAAAATGTTAAAAAACTGTATACCTGTGTTTCACATATACGGCCTTGTTCATAGTGTTACTCTGCACCACCGGCACGTATCTTTTCTACGAGCCGCCACTGAACACCAAGGATATACCTATGACTGACGTGTAGCATACCCTTTGAGACGGGTACTCACTAGGAGTTGCTACGGTATTTTTGACATACAAAAATATACACTACACTGCACCCTGCTCCAACCCTTTCTTTCCCTGGCTTTTCAGCATATGCCACTTCCCAAGTAAACATTTTGCTGTATTCATGGCATGTTGCTTATGATCATCATTCCCCTCAAACCCAAGCCACTCCTCGACTGTTGCATTCTGCATCCCCTCTCGAAGATCCTTCAGGGCCTGACATGTGCAAATTACATGCCTAACATCCTCCACTCCATCGCCACACAGACTGCAATCTGCTTCCACTGGCTGAAATTTGGATATCCGCTTATTGGTCTCCAATGATCCTGCTATAGCTTTGAACAGAAGAGAACTCCCCAATGAGTTGTCATATAGCCTTTCTCTACCTATTTTCTCCTTCCGTTTATATACTTCCAGTGTGCTTTTATCTGTCATCCCTGTCTTTTATTTATCGTGTTCCCACTTTTTTACCTTCTTTTAACCCAGTTTTCAGTTTTTCCCCACTTTCCTTTATGGAATGCCTCAATCCCTAGTTGTGCCCCAAGGTGTTTTACCCTGCTAACCCGCCGTGTATTCCATCTGTGGCCCCTAATTAATTCATAAGCCTGGCGAGCTGGTTGTTCCTGCCCTAGCGTCCACAATTGCTGTAGGTATTGGAGTTTGCTCATCATCTCCTGTGCCACAAAACCTGACCAATCCATGTCCCCCTGTAGTACTTCCACCGCTGTATATCTATTTGCTCCTAATACCACTCGCACGTTTTCATTTTACATGCACTCTAGCTCTGCAAGTATTTGATATTCCAGACACAGGACATCACTAACATATGTCACTGCCGGCACCCCTACACATTTCCAAACTCCTCGGATAATTTCATATTTTTAGTATGATTGAAAGGCTAACATGCGTAATAATCCTCCCATATGCCGTGCTTTTACACAAATCTTGTCCTATATCAGTGACATATAAATACATTCTATCGTTACTCAGAACCACCCCGAGATATTCATATTTTGTTACTACTGGTATCTGGCAATCATTAATGGACCATTCCTCATTTGCCAAGGTACCCTTGCTGTTAATAATCATGCTCCCAGATTTGTCCTTGCCAAATTCCATAGCAAAGTCCATCCCATACTTCCCACTGATATCCAGCAACTCCTGCAATTCCCTAACCTTTTCTGATATCAGTACCACGTCATCACAGAACAGCAACCTCGATAGCTTATTGGCCCCTATTTTATACCCCAACCCAGATTCCCGTAGTTTAATTCCAAGTTTGTTTATGTAAATTAAAAACAACAATGGTGATAATGGACTCCCCTGCCAGACCCCTTTATTAACTTGAATCCCTTCTGTCCTGTTGCCTTCCCAGCTAATAATATACATAGTGCCTTCATATAGAACCTCAATAGCATTCACTAAACCACTAGAGATCCCATATTCTCTTAGTAGTCCCATAGTCTACATCTATTAACATTATCAAATGCCCCTTTGATATTCAGAAGTTCTAAATAAAGTCGGTTACCCTTCAGAAACGCTAATTCCATCAGCTGTTTGATAACAAACAGGTTATGTGATCCTCTCCTGCCTTTCCTAAACCCATTCTGAAAGTGTACTAGCCTCTCCCCCGATTCTAACTCTGCTTGCAATCTATCATGCCTTCAAGGCGCATAGGAAGGGCCTTTATCACCTGCTTGAAAAATGTGCCTACAAGGTGGCGCTTCAAGTGCATAGAGCAAAGTGGGTCTACATAAAAACTTGGGAGTAAACTGCCATCCAAAAGGACAATACACTACAATTATACAGTGATTTTCTTACATCCTGCAGTTCTGGAGAAAATTTGTTTCTTCCTACATTGAAAAAATATGTGCAAAAATATATGCTAAATGTATAAAAGATTCTAAAGTCATATACAGTGGAACCTCGATTTACGAACGTTAATCCAAATTACAAACGGGACAAAACCCTGTGTGCTACCAAAAAAGTGCAAAGTTTTAGTGAATATGGCGTTAAGAAGAATCACAAACGTAGTAAATTTATAGCTAAACATGAAAGTTGTGATCGTGTTTTGGATCTTGCCATGGAGTACAACATGGCAAAATCAATTATCTGCACTTTTCTAAATAATAAAGATGCAGTTTCGTTTTTGGTAATTGGACTGCTTTCTTCTAATATTACTGTTATATGTGAAACTATCATGCATTTGTAACTTATCTAACACTATAGAACCTTGATCATGTTGGTATTGTGCAGAGCCCTAAAAAGCATCTATCGACATTCGACAACACAAAATTAATTAAAATATGTGACATATTGGGCAGAGTCATTGATAAGAGGGAATTAAGAGGAAAGGGCGGTGTTGAGCAAACGAGGACATTTTTTGGACCTCCTTAGTACACAAGCTCTTCGTTTCCAGGTTAGAATCTAATGCTGATTCTTGTGCATTTTGTCATTCAATTGCCAATAAATTTAATTCCACACATAATATTGTATTATTTCCACACAAAACCATACCACGCTAAAAAAAATGGACAGGGAACGCATTATTTGGATATACATTGACTGCAATGGGAAAAATTGATTCAAATTACAAAACTTTCCATTTACGGACAGGGTCATGGAACGGATTAAGTTCGTAAATCGAGGTTCCACTGTTCCATAAATGAGACAAAATAATACATTTTTACATGTTTGTAATACATATTCATATATAAAGTAAATAAATTGTAGTATGTAAAATGTATATATAAATGAAATTTTATATAACTTATACTATCAACTATGTAATTTTTATATACCACAATCTGCATATTTTATATATTTTCAATGATAATAGTGTATATATACAGTAGTGGTCAAAATGTATGCAACTAGATGATAAACATTTTCAAGTTGTGAAAAAAGTTGGGCTTAAACCCAAGAAAAAACCACATGGATAGCTGCATATACATTCCACATATTTCATAATTAAGAAAAATGTACAGAATGCATTTGTATTTCTGGAAAAAAATGTACAAAAGTATACATTTTTTCCCTGGCCAAAACAAATGCAACTGGAATTGCAATCACAGATTATATCAAGTTTTTAATAATATTTAGTGGCAATACCATTGTTTGTAATCACTACCTTGCACCAGGAGGGCATTGATTCAATCAACTTCATCAGAGTGTAATGTAAGATCTCTTTCCAGGCTGCACACATGAAACTCGCTGAAGAGGATGAAGGCACAAGCTTCTCCCCCAAACTCCGGGACTGTCTCGTCATACTGGCTTTTTGGTGCGATGAATGGCTGTTAAAATTAAATATGTGGAAATGCATAGTGATGCATTTCTCTCGTAAACGGAAAACTTGCCAACCTGAGTACTCTCTGGAATTTGTTCAACTCGCTGTTGTTGATACTGTCAAGTATTTGGGAGTTCATATTACAAATTTTTTTCTTGGAATCACCATTTTACAAAAAAAATTGCGTGGAGCGAACCAACGCCTTAGATTCATTCAACGAGTATTTCGAGAATGTGCAGAAATGTAAAGGAAACTAGAATATTGGAATATTGAAATATAAGAAATATTGTTGAATCACAGGATTACTCATATTCAGGATATAGAGATGGTCCAGTGTATGGCAGCCAGATTTGTTAAGGACAGTAATTAGCATACCGAAAGTGTGACAGAAATGCACCATGCCCTGAATTGGGACACGTTGATGTCCAGACATGAAAAGTTATCTATGGGGTTATTGAAATGTTTCAATCTCTCTCTTATTCACATCTTGTTTCCCACATATGACAACCACTGACAACCACTCTAGCAGTAGGCATAATCACTCCAAATCTTTGATCGAGCTTCGTTCCAAGACAGATGCTTGCCAATGGTTCATTTTTGCATGCGTTTAGACGATGGAATTGCCTTCCTGGCTATTCTCATGATTTAGTTAAAATTCAATCTAACAATGATGAATAAGTCGCTGCTGAAGTAAGAACATTCGCCTGAAATTGGGTGCGCACCCTCTACGATGTAGCATTTATTTGATGACTGTCCATCATAGTGACCCTTAAAATGATTTGCCTCATATCACAGAATGTTGTTACAAGAAGAAGGTGAAAATTAAATGGCCACCCAACACCTCTTTGTGTCACTGGTTTTAAGTTTTATAACCAAGTGGTGATTGGGGACACGAATGTATCGGCTTAATTATTCTAATACCTCCGGGAGGAACCATTTTCTCTGCTAAAAATTAATTTAGCAGGCAGTGTCAAAGGGGACAACAACGAAAGGAGTACACAAATCCTGGTATGCTGGAATTCCCAAAATGAGTTCCTTTTTTATTTTAGCACCTGCGATAATTATACCCTACTAAATTCCCCATAAAGACAGTGCCAAAGAAATTTTATATTACAACAAATAAAAATCTTTCAAATATGTAAAAGTAACATTGGGCCAATCTATCCCCAGTATCCTGAGTTTATTTGATTACAGCAGAATCTTCACATAGTGTGTTGGGGATGTTCCCTTTGTTACTCGACCACAATTATGTGAGTTTTTGTTCTGAATGGTGGTGTGAACTCGGAATTGGTGAGCAATGATTGTGCATTCCTGTTGTGGTTTCTCCTCTTGGCTGTAGTTTTTTACAGACCTTGAAGAGTGCTACCTCCGTTGCAAGTATGAGCTGTGGACATGAGTCCACAAGCTTGGCGTATTTTCACACCAAATTAGTGAACATTTTTGTTCTATTTTGGATCGAACCACATGCAAGATAATGTCGATGTTTGTTTGCATCTTGAAGGAAGCTTAGACTTATATATTTGCAGAAATGCCTGTGCTAGAATGTTCTGAAGTTATCTTATTGCCAAAGGGATTCGGTAATCCCACAAACTGGTACACTTCGGCAGTCATGATTTGGTGAAACTGACTTCCTCATGCTTTGTTTGGCTCTCCTTGTGAAAGGATTGCTCTGCTTGGGCCAGCTCCTGTCTGCAATGTCACCATTCCAAATTCAGTTGACACACCTATGATTAGGTTTCTAACATACTGCCACCTAATAATTGGTTTGAGAATTATTGAGCAGTATGAAAATGGTTAGGTGGTTTCAACCCAGCAACAGTTATATGCATTTGATTACCTGCATTGACAGGTACACGTGCTGGTCTGAAGCAATACCCATTGTTTACAAGATGACAAACAATGTTGCTGCAGCAATATCCATAACTTTAAAGATGGCAAACACTGTTGCTGCAACCTTCGTTAGTGGATTGTTATAACACAATGTCTCTCTGTGAACTACCATCTTCTCACCAAGCTAAGAAGCATTCAAATCACAGCCTAACATGCCCAAGCAAATGGCAAGATTGTGACCCCTCTTTATCTTTGCCTCACTAGAGTTAGGCATTGACGGAGACAAGTGTTACCTCGGAAAAATCTTTACTTGTCAAAGTATCAGGGTCAGTGTCAGCTAAATACAGCTAACTCGTATCAGAAATAGTCATTCAAATATACCACAAAACAGTATCAGGAATAGTTATTTAAATATAACAAATCAGTAACAGGAATAGTTATTTAAATACAACAATTTAATTCATATAAAGCCCAGTGGAGATTTTATAAATGAAGTCAACTCAAGTCTCAAATACAATGGATCAAAACCTCACCAAAAATACATGTTTAGAAGATTGTTCAGGTTGCAATAAATAAATATTTGATAAATACTATACCGGGCAACGCCACCCCCGTCCGCGCTTTCCGCCGACTGGTAGGGTCGCTATGGACAGACCTCGACTAATTTGGTTGCGAGTGTTGATGTCGTGGTGACATGGACGGTGACGACGATGTCCAAGGCAAGGACCGGTCTGCCACCTCATGTGGCGCAGCTGATCAGTTGTCCACTCTCCGCTGTGTGGCTTGTTTCATCCCTTTTGCATGGAAGATGCTGACCTTAGACAGCCTTGCTCCTGGTGGAATGCTCATTGCCTCCAATATATTTGGCTCAGCATTCATGGAATGCGGGAGGAATGCAGTAATTTTCTTTTTTATATGCAACCTTGGTGTTTATAATTTTTATTTATAAAATTTTATCATTTCGAAATTGGTAAGGCATAGAATGTCCAATCACTCGATTTTCATGATCAGTTTGCATGAAATCATGGTGGCATGTCACGTCTATTTCGTGAGCAGTACCAGTTTTGCTATTGTCCAGTTCATTTCTCTGTTAGTTTTTCAACTCTAGCACACATTCTGAAGAGTTTTTGAAAATTATAATTACCAAAGTTGATCTTTGTATTCATTTTTTGGGGGCAAAAACGCGTGTTTCCGAGTATAAGCGCGAATTCCTAAGGTGCTTCTTGGAAGCTGCGAGAGGCGATGTTGATGTGAAGATTGCATTGAAAACTGTATAGATTCGAATTTGTCAAAATATTATTTTGGTCATGATTTTTATCACGATGTCCAAATTTGTCGCGGCACACATATATATGCATAAATTTGTTGCCGCATAATAAATTATGCCTACATTTGCTGCTGCACACTAAAATATGCTTAAATTTGTCGTTGCACACAAAAAATATCCTGAATATTCATTTCCCAACTGTTTATTTTTATAATATATTTGTCAGGATATATATATATAACATTTTCTCACAATATTTTTGTCAAAGTCCAATTTTCTGTTTTAGAAATGCAATTTTTCTGCATTAAAAGTTGGATTTTTCAAAGGTAAAAGTTTTTAATGTAAAAACGCAATTTTTCTGCATTAAAAGTGCGATTTTTTTGGGATTAAAATAAATGGGACGACATAAACAGCCTCGAACAGTGTTTCATGTAACTCCTAAATTGTTGTAATATGATCGCCCATAAAATGCCCCCTGAATTATGAACGTACAAGCAACACAGTGAATGTTTTATTTTTATAGTTACAGGACAAATAACTCATAAATTGTGAAGGTACACGTGTACCTTAATAATGGGTGTTTTTTGTAAGTTGCAACTCCTTACAGTTGCAACTTACAAAAAAACAAAGTGTAATAATTTCAAAATACCATTAACATATCTCGTAAATTTGATGTCCTCAAATGCTTTGATTCCATCCCAGGCTTGCATATTGTTAATTGATCGGTAGACATATAGCCCTCTTATTCTGAAATCCTTTTTGAATCGCCCCTGAAATCATTCGTATTTGCACAGTAAGAGGCGTTTAATTTAGCGTTGTTGGAAACTGGCAAATTAATTGCTCAGCTCCTGACCTCATTGCCGTGTTTCCAACAATTTCGTGTAAGATTTATTCGAAATTGATGAACGTGTTTACACTGACGATTGACGTGGGCGATTCTCGTTGTCGAGTCGTTAATTACAGGCCCGATAAATGAGGAGGAGGCACCCATTCAAAAGTAATTTGTCATAATTCGGCACGTATAGCTAAGTTCTCAAATTTCGCTGAATTTTTGGTACCTTTATGATGAATTGTTGTGCCCGATTTTCATTAACAGCAAAGGCACAAAATCCTACAGAATCAATATAAGCAGAATTTATAAGTTTAGCAATGCATGCAGTCTTAGTGACGGTGACGTTCTTAGACAGTGGCATAGCAATGAGGGAAGGAGTGGGGGGGGGGGGTCCGCCCCGGCTGGCACTTTTGGGGGGCGGCATTTTCACGTGAAACAAACAGGCGGAAACAACTTTTTTTGCTTCTACCATCACAACTAGTGATTTATCAAACATACACTACTTTCTTTAATAGATTTTCTTTAATAGAACATACATTCTTTAATCCAGGATATAGACCTACTTTGTTATCTTTTGGTGACACAAATATACGTAAGGTCACATAGCACATGGTTGTTAACTTGTAATCCTAAAAGGGGCGAAATTAGCTAGGGGAAATTTGTATAATTACTATCTTATTTGAGCTTTTTGAAATACATTATGTAGCATATGGGAATATAAAAGATGGCCGGACTTCAAGAAGTAATGTGCTATTAGCATATTGGTCAAAAAAATTCCCACTAAATGGAACCAGATGCAATTTATTTATAGTCAAAATGATTAGCTACTTTTCGAAAAACATTAAACTTAGACAGAAACAATACATTGGACACATTATTTTATTCTTTGAACAATCAGTGATAGTCAATAGTTGGGAAAGGGACATGAAGACATGGAGCACTGGAACTGGCGTTTCCTTATTGTTTATTATAGAAGGTAAATTTCTGATTCATATTTTTTTAAATTATGTATCACCCACATGGAAAAGAAATGCGTTTCAAAAATGCATATAGATTGAGACACTGAAATGCATTTCAAAATTCATTTTGAATATCTGTTGAAATACATTTATAAATGCATTTTTAGAAATACATTTCTAAAAATGCATTTCAAAATGTATTTCCAAACGCATTTTTAAATACATTTTTAGAGATGCATTTTCGGAGTCTCAATCTATATGTATTTTAAATGCATTGCAAATACATTGCAAGTCATTGTAAATGCATTTCTGTTCCATGTGGGTCAGATTTGGTATAATTTTCCTAATAATTTGTAAAAAGACTTTTGTCTATATATGGATTTATAATTCATAAACGCATACAAAATCATTTATTTTGAAATTGCAAGCAAGTATAACATTTTGACAAATAATAAATATTCGTTTGGTGCCATTTACATCTGACTTTAGACTTAATTCTAATTTTTTTTAGCAACAAAAGTGCTTATTTTCTGCACTAAATGTGCATAAAAACATGCAATATTTCATTAGCAAAAGTGAAAAAAATTTAATGCATTTTTTAAAATCTCGAAAAATTTATTTCACAGCAGGAAAAGTGCTAACTTTTTGCATTATAAGTGCAGTTTTCATTCATGAAAAATGCCATATTTCAGTGGGAAAAGTGAAACAAAATTTTCTGCATTTTTAAGCTTGAAAAATTCATTTCACAGCAGGAAAAGTGCTCACTCTTTGCACTAAAAGTGCAGTTTGCATTCATGAAAAATGAAATATTTGAGTGGGAAAAGTGAACAAAAAAATTTCATGCATTTTCAAGCTCGAAAAATTCATTTCACAGCAGGAAAAGTGCTAATTTTTTTGCACTAAAAGTGCAGTTTTCATTCGTGAAAACTGCAATATTTCAGTAGCAAAAGTGCAAAATTGTCTGCACTTAAAGTGCAGATTTCATTCCTATAATAAATGATTGTTCTAAAGTACAATTTTTTTTCAGAAAAGATCCAATTTTCTTGCAATAAAAAAGCATATTTTATGTTAAAATTTTGTGTGTATTTGGGAAGGGGGAGGGAAGCGGCAAACTCGTGGACCGTCCCGGGCGGCAAAAGTTCTAGCTGCGCCATACATGCAGTTGAAACTACTGATTCATTTGTTAAAAGAAGCTTTAGCTACTAACTTTTTAAACCATCTCTCAAACTAATTCATGTGGTTTGTTTTTCTCTACACTTTGAAAATTTGAAATTGCAAATGTCACACAAAACTGTTTGCTCTTGTCTTTTAAACATTCACACATCGAATAAGCTGATGTTATTTTGAAATACCGTAGTACCCGGTTAATACGTATTTTTTTAGGGGCCGGTCACCGGACATTACAAAATTCTTAAGTAGGATAACTTAATTATTAAACGGGAAAGTTAAGGGGGTGCACAAGCAAAATCCAAGCCCTATACTTGCCATGAATTGTTTTTTCAAGGACAAATGTGGGCAAAGTAATACAAATTTGCACAACAAAAAAATTGTACTATGATCAACTACATATTAAACGATTCCAATAAAGAAAATTTAAAAAAATGCCCATGTAGTTTTTAAAGAAATGTTTTTCAAAATGTGTGTAGTCCATCATTTTGATGTAAGGGGGCAGCACGTGTTTTGACAATTCATCAGTAAATACTGAAAGATCCATTTTTTAGGCTTTTTACCAAAAATGTCCATAACATTTTTTCTCTACATGGTAATTCATACTCCATATAATATTAAATTGCGAAAAAGCATTGTGAAATATTTGTATTCTATCAAATTTCATCCTTGAAATGTTATGGCGGGGAAATTTGCTAAAGCCTTAATTTTTTCGAAAGTTCACTGTTACCAGATAACGCACCCACCAATTCTTTATTTTAAGACACATGTTTCCTAATTGTTAATCCCTAAAAGGCAAATTACCATCTTGTTTGATCTTTTGTACTGCAGTAGGTGAAATACAAGGTGGCCTGACTTCAATAAGTATTTTACAATACAGTGTGAACTCTATTTTCCTCCAAAAATAAAAATTCCTCAGGGAAGTTATCCACCACATAGCTGGTCAAGAAGTGGCACCAGAATTGTGATTTTCATTTTTTTACTTTTTAAATGAAGTGAAACGCATAAGTTGTTTTATTGTTAGCCAAATCCGACCTTGTTTGTGCAAATTGGAAACTTATCACATATCTAGTTTTTTTCCAATAAAAGATTAAAGTTGTTTGCACAGACTGTCCCACTGTGCCCTATACCGGGGCACAGTGGGACATGGCATGGGGTACAGTGGTCTACGCAAAATTAAGACAAATTTTACCAGAAAAAGAACACCACATTGATTAATTGTGTTTAATTCAGCACGTCAATTTAAAATTCCAAGTATAAATTACAAAAACGATTAAAATTAACCATAATTACAGCAGCTTTCATATTTTGACTGCTTACTTGTCCAAAAGTGTTTTTTTTCTGTCATTGTGAACCATTTTTACTTTAAACATAAATTTAAACATGGTTTTTATTTCAAGTTATGATTAATGAGAAAATATACAAATATTTTCCAAAACATTAATAGGGGTATGCTGGGACATGTCCCACTGTACCCCATAATATTGTGGTCCACTGCACCCTGTATTTCCAATTTGATTTGAATAGGGCCTTACAACTGACCACATGGCTAATTAACATAAACTTTAGTTTGAAATTATAGCTGGTCCTGTACTACTTATATACACTCGTCAATGGTATATTGCAGCATTACTAATGTTTTATAATTACACCTAGAATAAAAATCTTTAAGAACAAAAACTTTTAACTGCAAATATTTTCTTCTAAACTTGTGTCCGATCATAGAAATTTTAGCTAATGAATGTGCTGCATACAGCTTCTTTGCAAATCAAAAGCATAGCGTTGCTGATAAAACCAGATTTTATAGATATATTGTACCAAGTGGTGAATTTAATATGCGGCAGGGGGACAAATGCTGACTTAGCCCCTGCCCAAATGGGTCCCAGGGCCCTCATGAAAAAATATATATTTGATTAAATTTATCTTGAAAAAATTATTTCAAATCGTTTTTTGTGGTCTATATCCATCCATGAGTCCATGCCAGATGATCATAGGCTCCTAATAGTAACAAGGGCATGTGAAGAGGGGACACAAAATTAGCTGGATTAAAAAGTATAGATAATATAAATGGGACATTTTTTGAAGGAACGAAGGAAAAATGTAAAAAAAAACTCATGGGAAACATGGATTTTCTGATACGTCTAGAATGTATACACGAATTTACTTTTGACATTTTTCATTCTTTTCTTTTCAAAATTTCTCCGCCTAATAATGCATCACTGTGATATAAACTGAATTTTTCTGCAACAGAATTGCATATTTTTTATTTTTGCCTAAATGGAGCAATATGTCGTATATGTGATCACATTTCGGGGAGATATGGTTCAAAAATCGCAGCAAATTGGCGGATTCGGGTTGAAATTTGTTAAATTTATTGGATTTCCGGGAGGGGGATCTATCCCCAATATCCTCCCCTATATATACAGCATTTATACTACAAGTATACTTGTATATCCAATAATACAATATTTCCGAAAATGTCCTACTGATAAACAGGCTGTATTTTTTTAACGAGTTTGCCTATATTATTACACCATGTCATAATGTATTACAGGAATATTTATTCCATTTTTACCATAGAAAACTTGGTTTTTAACCTTCAAAAATTTGAGTTTTACCATAGAAAATGACACTTTGAAAGCAAAAAAAAATGCATTTCTAAACCAAAAAACCACTTTAAATGCAAGAAACATTGTGCTTTTACCATTAATAAATTGCACTTACTTTCAACAGAGAAAAATTGTTTTTCTAAACCAAAAAAATGTCACGTTAAAAACGAAATTTTGTTTGCATTAAAATGCTAACAAAATTGTTTTTATCAAGGACAAAATCGCACTTTTAATGAGTTTTAATAAACAAATTTTCAAAGTTGAAAATTCGCCAAAAGCTGGTCTAAAGTATCCACATTTCATGGTAGTAAATTTAATTCAAAAATGTAAAAATAAGAAACTCAAAATTTATCATTTGATGAAGCATAGACGTCATCTCCTGGGGGTCTTAACTTTGTTTCAAAAATCGAAAATTTTCCAAAAAAAAGCTACTATGAAACCAGGAAAAGTGGTCAGCAGATAACTAGGTCACCAGATGTCTAAACTGGATTAGGAAAAGTTGTGGTTTGGGGTGACTACATTTTACAGACATAAATGTAGGGAAAACATAGAAAAATTATTGGGACCATTTACTGGGGACTGATTGGAATTGACGTCACTGATTTTAAAAACTGTAGTTGTGAGTCATAATGCTCTACCCCTAGCCAGTGATTTTCAGCGCCATCTATTGAAGACTTGTTACAGATGGGACCTGCTTGTAGTAAGCCTTAAGTAAAAGTAGTATGGTCGTTACTGGTACATTAAATATATGGAAATAACACCCAATTCTAGTTATGAATGTTTTCTTTTGACATTACATCTAGTATCTTTCAGGAAAGAAATTATTTATAGGGCTAGTACATTGTCGGGTTCTAGGAAAAAAATATGCACCTGAGCTCCACTCAACCTAGCCTAATCTAAGTTCACCGAGCCTTAACTTGCTTAAACATCAACGATTTTTAAATCATATGTTGTGAATTTAAGGGCATATTCAATTGTTTCACAACTTCCACTCAGGTCGAAGGTGGGGATTACTTTCCACTTTCAAAATCAGTTAAATTCTTCCAATGCATAATGAAGCTTCTACTTTCATTTTTTGTGGCGAAGCTTAGTCTTTTTCAGTCATTTCGCCATATCAGTGTCGCAAGGATTGCGACTCGAAAACTTATTAAGAGGGAAAAATTACATTATAATTGTACTTCTAGTGCCATGAGATTCGACTTATTTAGGGAAACCTTATAAACCCGTACCTCATTTTACGGCTTAGATACTTTCCGGAAAAGTAGACCGTTTAGCGAAAAGCCGTATAACGAATCAATTATTACCATAGGAACCCGTGCAATTCAATTAGATTTATTCCAATTTTTTACAAAATATTATATTTTTTTAGTTCATAAACATAAAGCATTTTCTTTATGAAAATAAAAGTACAAAACAATGTACTAATAAAAAACGTTAATGAAAAAAACAATCATATGTACATATGTACAATGAAAAAACCAGTGGCGCCTCGTCCGTAGGCCCTGTGGAACTGCCGCACCCCCAATCACTGGATATCATTAATAACATTTAATATAACTAGTCTTTTTTTCTTTAATTCTTTCTAATTTCATTGATTCTTAATCTAGTTTTTATTTTTTAATTAACTCTTTAGTCATTCTCCACTTAATGATAAAAGATTTTAAAAATTTGTATGCAACTGTGCGTTTCAGTTCCAGTGGTGAGTAACCTGAAAAAAAAAGAAATCTGTACAAACAAATTATACAAGAAATGCAAGGAACTGCAACCGTACTTAACTTATTCTACATCACGTCCTTTGCCCACTTTAGGGCCTCCGACGATCGTTGTCCCTCCATGGTTCCTTCAACAAGGACCACCAAAAAGATAAAAGCAAAGCCGAAGCAACGCGAAACAACAGAACAGGAGAGTGGTGAGAAAAAAAAAACTTTCAAAAGCAAAACTACATTACTTATATTTTGTCAGTACCCCAGTTTCATCATCATCGTCGTCATAGTCTAGTCCCCAAGTGCCGCTCGAAAAGTACACGTGACTCTACATATATTAAACATGGATTAAAATCGCGGACTAGCTTCATGCCGGGCTGCCAGCAAGAGAGGACTGTCACTCCCGCAATCGCGACTGGCGTGCTTAACAGCATTACTCTGCAGCCTTACTCGCAGCACCCTCACTGAATACAACAAAAGTTTAAAAACTGTTTTAACCTGATGACAAACATTTACATGAAGAATCAGTAAGCTATAATATGCTGTCATCATCACTCTCTGCTTGTTGTGGATTGACCTAGCTTAAAATATTGTTCCAACGTTGTCTTCTTTGCCTTGATTTCTGATTCTTTTGGGCAGGCAAATTTTTCTTTCTTTGTACCCATATGAAAAAGTTTCTGCATAATTATGCACAGTCTGCATAAAATTTTCTGCAGGAAAACGTGTGGAATTGTG
>JAQGAE010002907.1:0-16229 GCA_034696685.1 Julus scandinavius | reverse complement strand
ATCACTTTATCTGTTTTTGACAAATTGCTGCTAAATTTACCAAAAATTATGCTTTTTCTAGCTTCAATAGCACAGAGCAGTAGCGTTTTATTTTCTCGAGACGCCATTTTCTTTTCACCTTAGACTCGTACTTTTGTGACATGACTTGTACACATTTACAAATAATTTACAATTTGCTGAGATTATTGGTGGAATGCCATACTACAACTCCATATACATATAACTTGTACATTTTTGTGGAATAGGGCCCTGATGCAAAGCTTCAAACTCTACAAAAGTAACATTTATTCTAAATTTTATACCATTTTCCAAATCACGCACAATAAAACGACATTGTGTTAACACCTCCTTAAAAATAATTGCAAAGACGTCTTCCGAACGCAATTTAGAAAACGTTACATGTGCTGTAAGTCCATCTAGTTTGGTGCAACTTACGGAAACAAACATTAATATGTTATGAACACCCTGTCGTACTTACGAAGCACGCGATCGCATAAATAAGAAGTAGAGTTTTCCCCTCATAAGGAGTCACCAGTACTTACTATCGCTCCAGACACCTGCGTGAGCAATCAATAGTTCCAATAATCGAGGACACCTCTCCAGCCGAAGCACGTGTCGTCCTTCGTTAGACAGTAGAGCGCACATGTTGATTGCAAAGTCAACCTCATTGGGCAACCCCGAAAGAAGAGAGAAGGCCAGCTTATCGTATTCTGTGGGGGAAGCCGTATCTTGAGATAGGCAGAGTTGTACTCGAATTGAATCTGCAACAACAATAACAACAAAATAACATTAACAGTCATCACCATCAAAAGAAGTGCTTATCAAAGATGGATAAGAAAAAAAATTCCTAATGCTAAATTTAGCTTCGAATCGTTTGGCGCACTGGGAATGTGCCATATGCAGAAGTAACGTTAAAACAGAAATAAGCCCACCAGCATTTTTAAAATATTTTACGTTTTCACGAGTCTAGGTGGACTACAAAGTTGGTCTACGTTTGACAAGAGATCACGAAATGATTGTATAATTTAATAATAGCAAGGTGGTGAATTATAACTAGTGCCTTAGCCCTTATTTATGAATTTGGGTGGTAAATTCAGACGTGGTAAAATACTGAACACATCCTGATCTTTTCCATTTTCAAGTGGTTATTGTTTGTAAATCCAAAGAGGCGATATTATAACAGAATAAGTTACAGAACAGGTATGTACACTTTGATTGTGACATATAATTTCGCCTCTTGAGATATATTTTGATATGTGAAATAGTATTAAACATGCAGGTGGAGCTTTTAAATAGCAGTTTTACGTGCCAAATAATTCGCAATACTTTTCACTTAATTATACAGGCAATAGACAACATAATATACGACATACAGACTTTTTGAACAGCATTTTGTACAGTATTCGAAAATACGTTCAAAGAATAATAATGTGCACTAACGTTATTTAAATTTCCAACTTTTTAGATATTGCATACCAAAAAAGAGCAATAACAGATCGTGGGTGCTTTCTCAGTCATGGAAATATGGACATTTCACCAGCCAACGACTTGCTAGACTTATAATATGTCCAACTCCAGACTGAGGATATATTCCACAAGCCATTGCATTGCTTTAGCACCCGAGAAACTTATTATGAGACGGTTGGCTTCTTCCATCAATCTTTTGTGATCACCATGAACGTCGGGTGCAATGCATCAACCCCGAGTTGACTCGAAGCTGCAAATTGGACTTGGTGAGGAGGAGCATGTTTTCCCCCCAAGCTGCAAGAATGCATTTAGGGTCTTAATTTGCTTAAAACAACTTCGTGCAATGTTATCGAGCAGGTCAAATGCCTATCACACTGTAGGTAGGTTATGGCGAGGAGCTCGAGCGCGAAAACGTGGCAAACTGCCAAACGCCACCATCAATGTCAATGTCACAATAAGGAACCAAAGGCTTGTACAGAGAGTAAGTAGTACGTCCCATCTGCTATAGACTCGCCGCCGTACAAACACACTCACGCGAGCATTTTAAGCCGATATTGGGCTCTCTGCTCGAGCTTAAAATAAACTACTGTAATGCTTACGAACGGATTTCGGCAAGACACTAAGTAGTAAGTAACGTTCCGATGCGTCCATGCCGTCGACGACATTCGTGTTAATTCTCTGGCAAGAAATCAATGCACTTGCTAAGCAACAATTCTCGGGTTGCCAATTTTCTCTAAGATGCAACAATTCCTCGCTTACCAGACCCTCGTGAAACATGCCACCGTCACTCGGAATGGCCAGAGAGGTTTTCTCAGCTATATCAATTAAGTGGAATTTCTGAGATGCTAACTTACGCTGCCTCGTCTCAACACTACTAAACGAATAGTTCACCATTGGGAAGAAGCTCCTTAAAGAGAAGTATGGTGACAAATGTGAATTGTTATTATTAGTATTCCGAACTAAACGTTACCAATAATACATTTTTAAATTAACAACAGTAGAACTATACAAAGCACGAACACGAGCACATGCAGAACTCACGAGAGGAACACGAGCACGTGCATAATTCACGTGACTATGACGCACGTGCCATATTGTTCTAAAATCATTCTTCGTTATATTCTAAGTTAAGTGAAATATTTTCCCTCATAAAATTTAAAATCTACTTGAGAATGGATTATTATAATGGACAGTCGCATATTCCTGTCAAGCTGATGAAGTACTACAAGTTTATCCTTCCAAGGTGGCGGTGGTGGTGGTACATCACTTGTTGTAAAAGTTCTAATCAGTAAGGTATAAGACCGTAAGTAAAGATAATTACCAGAAAGCTCATGTTGTTGATGATTGTAGGTCATGGGAACTTGGCTCGAAGAAGACGGCACTTTACGTCCTCGAGTATCGGTGGTTTCAGCACGTTCATCATCCGGATCTTCTCCCAGGAAATGAATTTTTTCATATTGGTCCAAGTATCTGCAATAAAAACGAAATATGTGTTCGTCAAATTCAATATCAATACTTAAAATGGTTATGCTGCTTTGTTTGAAAAATTGGATTATAAGGATAAAAAGTGTACAACTGACTCTGTATCGTTTTGTGTTAAGGGGCTCACTGCTAAGGCCAGAGAGAGCCCAGACATTGATTGGGAGGATCCCATTGGTTAGATGTTTAGGACTGGTGAGGTTTACGGGCTAGGCCCCAGCCCCAGAGGGCATGTTGTGCCCGACATTAGAGAGACAGTGGTTCGAAAACAGGGTAAGGTCATCTTTATGAATTTCCTGACTTCCCTCCCCAACCAAACCCCGAATACCAAGGCCTCTATACATGATTGTGGTATCGATAAACGCTAATAAATAAGCAAATTCAATTTAGACTTTCGCTAATTAAGTGACTAATTAACGCCCGGTCTATTCAATATTCTAATCACCTGCCCAATTTGTTTATCTGTAAAATCACACATTGAAAACCTGTTTTGAAAATCGGTTTAATATGAGCATAGACAAAATGTTTTTATTTAATGTTAGACTGAGCACACTTTCATCCACTTTGTGAATAAATGTGACAGTAGCGATTGGTGCCCTAACCGCTGCTCAGTGTTCCATTTTGCGTAGCAATTCACCTTTGATTTAAAAGAGCAGATCGCAGACATGACAAGGAGAATAGGAGAAGAATTGAAGGCGACATCATCCAGTTTTCATGTTAGTCATCTCGCAAAAGTGTAACGTAAATGGGCGCGATGATCGCGGGGAAAACTTCAACCGGAATCCAAATAAAAGCTCAGTCAATAATTTGGCCCTAGCTTATTTGAAACCGAGGGTGGAAGCGGCTTACGGAAGCGCAAACGTTGTTTAGCGAAATATAAACGAAATTGGCGAACACGGCGCCCAAGTTGATCAGAAAAACAGCAGCTTGCTTTGCCACTACAAATCGTGTTTTGCGTTTTACCCACATTCAAAAAAAGAGTGAAATCGTTCTTCACCTAGCAATGAACCCAACCGTTGTACACTTACAGCATTACCTATGATTGAAACCCTAACTCAGACCTCAATTATCATTCCCCTCTTCCATTAGGCCTATTCAATATGAACTCACTGTAAATATGGATTTTTTTATTCGGAAAAGTCAGTATGTCTCGAGTAATCAATAAATCAAGCTTGAAAAACAGATACTTAAGGCGCTCGGAAAAGCACTATATGCCTGCAATGTTTAAACTACGAAAAATATGGCTATTTAAAAACAAATTGTGTGAAAAAATTCTCCCACGTCATATATTCTTTATCAAAGTTTTACAACATTTATTTAATATTTAATATTCTCGTGTGAATTCCTGAAATTTAAGTAAAATTCTTAGTTTTATTATTCAGTAATGTGTGCAAGATTATTATAATTTTTATATAAAAAAAATGAATGAACTCGGTGAAGCATAAACTAAATGATAAAATATGACACTAATTCACATATATTAAGAAAATATATACTTATAAAAAGTCTGGATCTGTTCAGATTTCAAAATTTCAGATTATTTAAACACGAGCACATAGTATATATTTTGTTTCATTTAACAATGAATGCACATTATGTAATTATGTTTTGTATTCCTGCGTTGCATGCTACATTTATTTTTAAAATATATAAAATGTATTTTCAACTCCTAATATTGTATTTTTTTTTTTTTTTTTTACTTAATCAATTTCGGATTTCGTATTAGTGAAATTTTACTTTCTGTACGTAAAGTACGAAACGTTAATATATTACCATTTTTAATTTACAATAATATCAAAATTGTATATATTCTATCACAGTTAACATTAACTTATCTATTGAATTTACGTTTTATAATAACGTTGTCCGTGAATTGTAACAATTTAATAGTGAACAAAATGATATACAAAGATAAGCATTGAAGGAAATTGTTTAAAAAAAAATTAAACAAAGAAAGAAATAACTTTTTAAACCCCTGTTGGGATGCGATCCTGCAACCAACGAAACACCAACCCAGTGCTTTGACCTCTTAGCTACTGATATGGCTCACATCCACTGCCTTCTGGTATCTTATTGAACCACGCATTTCTCAAACTTCTGTCCAACAATCTATATTTGGACCATGTCAGTAGCTAAGAGGTTATAGCATTAGGCTGGTGTGTCAAAGGTTGTGTAGGCTCCAACCCTAAAAAACTAATGGTTTCCATCTGCAAACATGAAATACACGAACAAATAGTAACTATACAAGAGAGTATAAATAAAACAATGAATCATTTTATGTATTTTAATACGAATAGGATTTCATAAAGTATTTATAAAAGAATATAATTTCTTTATATATTCTTAGATTTAAATGTTTTAATGTATGATATTACAAATTAATACTTAAAAAATTGAAATATAGATAAATTGAATATTGTTAATACAATGTATACGAGTAATTTTCAATATAATACATTTTTTGTGTGGTCAAAACTGTGCATATTTGGTATATAAAACATTAAAAATTGTAGAGGGCAATTATTTCAATGTCTGGCTTGCAGGCAAGGCGGATACCGAAGTTTACTTTTGATTTATAATAGGATATTACGTTTACGTTGCATTGTTCAGTACAAACCTGAGAAATGTAAACTGGCATTTTCCGCGAATGACTTTAAAGCCAAATATTTGATTAATACCTGTATTCAAAATGCGTCATTTTAAATAACATGTTAATGCTAGGGAATTGAGAACGTGATTGATCGGATTGTAAGCCGCATGTGCGTTCCACAATTGTGCACATGTGTTCCATAATTCTGCACGTGCATTCCATCGCTCGGCGCGTGCGCCTTTACAAGTCGCACGTGCATTTTGTTCTACTATTAGTATTCTATTTTAAGATTGTGTTTTTAATAAACTTTCAGTGTTGATTAAAAGGCAATTGTTAATGCTAACGCTTGTTTCCAGTCATTCTTATTCATTGCTGGTTTGTTACATGATGGATAATAATATTCAACACGTTGGACATTTTTTTCCAAATTAAGGTTGCGTGGGTGTTTATCATGTACAGAGTAGGTCTTCGCAACGGTACAACGTTCCTGTTTTTCTGAGCTTCTATTAACGGGTTCACTGTTCTTATAGAGCTTAATATAATCAGTGAAGAGCACACAACTTTCCAACTTTTTTTTTCTTCTTACCCTACTTTCCCTCCCTGACACGTCCAGCCAACCAGTTGTTAGACCTCTTTTCAAGCTTTTTAGAGGGCGCTATGGTGGCTGTGAAGCGCAAAAAAAAAAAAAAAACTGGTATGTCGACAGGCCTCTGCAAACGTGTTTCACCAGCATTGAACCTATGGACTCTCGACTGCTTCGTGTCAGCACTTTCTCACTTTCACTTTTATCGCCTCCCTACACGTGCTTTTTTACCATTCCCCTTTTTGTATATACTGTACTAGCGTTGCACAGATAAAGGTGCATTTACACACATCCGCTCCGTCTCCGTTCGGTGTCAAAACAAAATCGAATCCTTTGTGACGTCACCAGGCACGTGCTGGTCTCGTGCTATATTTGTTCTATTGATCGTTCAAATTATTTAAAAATCAAATAGAAATCCTTCGTGGCGTCATCGGGCACGTGCTGGTCTCGTGGTTTATTTGTTCTATTGATTGTTCCAATTTTTTAAAAACTCAAATTTCAATCAATCATACTCATCAAATAATTAATCAATCATTTATTGTATTTAATGCCAACATCCAAACCATCATTAGGATTCAGTGAAAAGACAATACGGCGGAAAGGAGACGATAATCCCTCCTTTCACTGAAGGAAACTGACGTGTGTAAATGGATCTTTAGTAATGATCACACACGTCACGATAAAAGGCTTGTGGTGATAGTTTAACTTACTACCTGTAAGGTGATCGTAAAGTGACCACGAACGCACAATGCACTGGTTGTAAGCCGATAGTCTCTTGGTATATGATACGCGTGACATTTTACTTCCGACTAAAACAGCAACAGGTAACTTAAGTAATCGGACCACAGCAACATTTTGCTGGTCGAGGGCATATGCAAAGTATAACAACTGATATATTTATTTCAAATAGGATCAATTTACAAGTTGTGGTGTGACTAGATTGGCTTAACAGACACCAGTTTACTAAAAACTAGTTTCTGTAAGGTCACAAACTGATGAAAATTGAGGCAATAATGACAGCCTGAATAATAATGACCGGGAGTATTTAAACGCACACAAATTATTCAAAATGGTGATGTCGTTAATTCCCCTCCTAACGTCGACATTAAAAATGAAAGTAATCGTATCAGAGGATCACCTTACAAGAAGGATATTTTGTATGATCAGCTAATAATCTGTATTAGTCAGTCCAAAGGAAGACAATAGAAAATCAAGTCACGTCTTTAAAATCGTTTGGCAATTTCCTTCCATCTTAAATGAATCACAAATTGTGGTATTAGTTTAACATTTAATAGCTTCTTTAAATTCTCATATTTACTAAACTATAATAAAGTATCTGGCTGGAAACATAAGACTGGATCGAATAGCGACATTGCAAGTCGGTCGCGATAAGAATAATTGTGGCTACAGTCTGTTCAGTGTTCAACTGTTCATCGAAAGAAATCTTATCATCATCATTTTCAGAATTTAGTCCTCACGATTCATGAGAAATCTTTCAGAATTATTTTTCCACGAAATGAATGAAACGTCTAGTCACGAAAGTATATATACAATAATTCAACTCATTTTTGTGGAGCTTATATGCTCTCAGAACAATTCTAAACTAAACCGTAAATCAAACAACTTGTGTCAATGTTCTCAAATTTGGATTTTCAGGACCATTTTCATTTGACGTTGTTGCTGCGAAATTTTGCGTAGTTTTACGAGCGTGTCGACAGACTTCTCAACAAGAACATTCCTTAACGGATCTATCTACCGAATAACGTTCAAATAATGCTCTTTGGGTTTAAATCGATAAAGTAATCGTAGAGCATTGTTCGGGCGTAGAAGCCGCATTACGACCAATCAAAGATAGATTAAGGCATAACAAATGGCGGTTGCATGAAAATAACACGCCCACAATTACAAAACGGTTCCCTACTTAACAGTTACTACTTTCTCTTTTGCTGCAGTTGATAGAAGCTACTTAAGTCACAAATCGTGACTGATGCTACACAACAAGATGGCCATAGAGGAGAAACTGAGCATATACGAGAAATTGTAACGAAAAGTCAAATATTATATTTTTTAAAGATGTATGTGTATATTTTTAATAACACCTTTCCAGAAAACCAGACTTTCGGAATCAGCTTACAAACAATGAAACCTGGAGTTTATACAACAAAAATTCCCACGAACACAGTTTCCCGAAAAGCAACAAGCATGAAAATCAGGTCAAGAACCAAGATCATTCTCAGAGACAAAAGTTCACGTTTGAGAAGCAAAGCTAAACAAATAATTGTCAAGAAAATGTGTTAACATGCATAATGTAAGCGAGAAATCGCCTATTTTGAAATGGCCCCTAAGTATAACATACAAACTTCATATTTTGATAGCTATATTTCCAATAAAATGGGATTCAATTAGTTTGGCATCGTGTCCTGCATCGTGGGTAATGGGTAAGAAGGACTTCAACTTTTCAAACGGAAAGGACCTCAAATAACGAACCCGCTTAATTACAGAACTTAAAGAGTTTTTCCATCTTGTGTGTACAACAAGAGTAATTAAATATTATGTTAACAATAATCCAACATAAAATTGCAAAGCATTAATATTTCTTTCTTCAACGTTGCCTAGGGCCGCCAGAAAAGCAGCACAAGACCCACATGTTGGACCACCCTACACGGTACACACCATAGTGCAAGATGTAACGTTGTGAGTGATGTCCGAGGAATGTTTTCAGCTACAGTACAGTCAGCCGAATGTGGGCAACCATTGCATATAGTACAGTATAGTAGCCAACCTCTGTGCTACTTCCTGCGTACTGTCTGTGGGTGTCGCGACGCCGCATCCCACGCGCCAAGGCCGTTCAGACGGGAGGGAAACCTGGCGGCAGGCCGACATAAACGTCACTCTGGGACAAGTTCAAAGGGAAGGCAGTGATGGTCACGGCTTTCATCATTCATCCCCAATGTCCTGGGATTTGCTCTTTTAGAAACTCCTGGAATAACCAGCTTTCCTCTTTTATCAACTACGAACCAAAACAATTCCACAAACACCATACACACAGTGATATTCTTTTGAAATAATGTCGTACTCTTAATGCAGTACGATCATTATCAGTAGTTTTTTTAGAGATATTTAAAATATTACAATGCTAAATCAAGAAAAAAAAATAATCCTGCATAATTAAACCTTTGTTTCCAATCTAGGGTTACAGCATAGCTAACTCATTGTTTGCTCTAAACTGGGTTATCACCGGAATCTGAGTCCGTTATTTCAAGTGTGGAAATCAGAATTATGCTACTAATTATGGTACTTTCCGGAAATCTCGAACTCATGAAACAATCCTGCCCTAACCTTACCTAACCAAACTTTCTTACGTTTGGTTAGGTTAGGTTAAAATGAATTTTATGAGGTCCACATAACCGAAAAGTGAGGTCGAGATAACCGAAAAGTACCCTAATTAATAACATTTCTCAATGAGGTGAACAGGTAGAATTCTTGGAAATGGCCAGGTGGTGTTTTCTACTGGGATGCTAGCAATTGTATCAATGTATATTAAAAAAGTTTAGAACCATGATAATAACCGAAAACACATGTGTACGTACATGTATGTTGTAATTGCAGTTAAATTGTTGCCGACTAAGGTCATTAAACCTTTTTTTTATCAGTGCTTTTTCTTATAGATCATGGTTATACATCAGGCATCATTTACAGCGACAATATGCATTAAAACATTGTTGATATCTGCCATTTTGTCAGTAGGGAGACCGGGGCACAGTGGGACACGTCCCAGCATAAACTAATTAATTTTTTCAAGATAAATTTTTTATATTTTCTCATAACTTTAAATAAAAACCATGTTAACATTTATATTATAAAAATGGTTCACAATTACATAAATAAACACATTTGAACAAGTAAGCGGTGAAAATATGAAAGCTGCTGTAATTACGGTTAATTTTAATCGTTTTTGTAATTTATACTTGGAATTTCAAATTGACATGCTGAATTAAATTTAATTAATCAATGTGGTGTTCTTTTTCTTGTAAAATTTGTCTTAATTTGGCGTGGACCACTGTACCCCGACATAGGGGCCCACTGGGACAGACTGCACGAGCGTCTTAAATTTCTTATAGAAAAAAAACTAAGTCTGACACCAGTTTTATTTGTTACAATGTCAGCATTTTGGCAATTCTCAAATTCAAGCAACAAGTTTTCAAAATTTAAACTTCGTCGCTCGCCCCCAGTGACATCAGATATTATTCAACATCTGTCTGACAGAAAACTCGCCGACTTGCTGAACATTTTTAACAATATATGATGAAAATTGCCAAATTTTTCCAATGTTCATTTATAATTTAGTACAATATTATCTTTGATATTTAAAAACTGATGACATGATTTCATTGTCATTGATTGATTTTTTGAAAAATCCATTTAAGCCATTCTCTCCCCATAAACACTTTTACACTCATTAAAAAATAAAATTGCTAGCTCACTGTTTATTTTCACTTTTATTTTGAAATTTATGACTCGCTTAACTACCCCATGGAATGTGCGAGATATTTGACTGTCGTCTACAATTCGACGAATGTTTAAAATGTATTTGCAAATCGCGTCTATACCCCATTCTCAAAGTTCATTTCTGTTATAAATCCTCCCAAAAATTGTCGTTTAAATCAACAATCACTTTTCCCTCCCCTCAATTTAAATAAAATGAAAAAACAGGTTTCATCAAAGTCATTTACCCCTAGGTAACGCATACAACGTAACTCGAACCAAAAACCCTCAAAATTATAATCTAAACGAGTAGCCATTCACTCTGTCAGGGTTCCCACATTTTTTGAGAATGAAATTCCAGTAAATGTTTGAATCTTTGTATGACTAAAAAAGTAACACTTTTTTTACTTTGTTTTTACTTATCGAAGATATATTTATTTCTAGTGAAATGGGTAAAAATTGAAACAAACATTTGAAAACATTTGTAACCATAAGGTCCCTTCCCTGACTTTCCAGGTCTCTTTCATGACGTTCTTAAATTCCCTGACATTCCAGGTCCCTTCCCTGACGTTCTTAAATTCCCTGACATTCCAGGTCCCTTCCCTGACGTTCTTAAATTCCCTGACATTCCAGGTCCCTTTCCTGACATTCCAAGTCCCTTCCCATGACTTTCCAAATCCCTTCCATTGACATCCTTCATTGACGTCCTTCCATGACATCCCTTCCAAAACACTAGTTCCATTTTTTTAAATTAGAATACGTCACAACAAATTCTGCATTGCAATTAAACACTAACGATAGCAGATTTCTCGGTGATTCCTAGGATAATACCAGAGGTAAAAGGGCAATTTTTCTTACCTTACATATATGTGTTTCAGGGCTACGGATGCATTCGGACACTTTGGCATATTCATCTCTTGCAGTACACTATCCCATGTACGTGCATCATTCACCTTAAAACAAGAAATAAATAGGCATTCAATATGAAAACAGTTTAATACAGCATTAATACAGAGGTCCAAAGGGTGGGTCTACAGGCATGTGGGCAGGTAGAGGAGAGGGGCCTCAAGAGGGGGTAGGGGGTATGCTGGCATCTGGACACCATGTGGACAAGGGGGAGGGGTAGACATTATGGACGTCCACTAAAGATTGGATTTTTCAGTTTTTGGATTTTCTGTTTAATTGAGTTTTAAAGGTCAGTGAATGGGAAAATGGACACCGGAAGAAATGTCTCCCCAGTCCCGAATGTACTTGAATTTTTAACACCTCGGGAAAGTCGGGAATTACGTCTAAATTTGTGTTATACACCAATTTTATGCTGGAATTTTCCTTCGAGGTCAGAAAATTTCTGTTAATTTTAAAAATCTGGAAAATGTCGTGGAATTGGTAGCGAGACGGATGCTCGGAAATTTATAGGATTGGCCTTTGTATGTCCCAACAAGTTTTCTGGACACCCTACTTTTCAAACAATTTAAGGACATCTATGAGGGCGGGGAGGTCTGGGGCCAAAATGGATAAAGTGGATAAAATGGCCAAAATGGATAAAGTGCACACCATGTCGAAAGTGGTTGAAGGGAGTGGTTAATTTTTGAAGGAATTTTAGGGACATTCTTTTTGAATGGGCCCTTGACATTAGTGAAAGTTTGAGATTGGTCACTGGTGGTACACGTAACATCTGTAGTCACAAATTTCAGCAGTAACAAATCCATACAAAGTAATTGATTTTCGTCTGTGGATTATAAATTCGACCCTTGCATAAGGATTCTCCATTATACTCACGATAATGAGCTTATTTGAGGGTAAAAAATTGAAATTAAAAAATGCAGGCGATTACACCTTCATAACATCACCCTGTTATGTCAGTATTGATTTTTAAGCACTAAATATGTTCCTAACACATATTTCGTGCATGTTTGTATCGGATAGAAAACTGGCTGATAAGTTCATTGCCCTTGTCTCCTCACGCCAGTGAGTTTCATTTACTTTTTTTTAACCCTTGCCGGAATGGCCACACGAATATTGAGCGGATGCAGGTGCATTGCCGAAAACCTCTCGGGTAAAAATATACCGAAATTTTCACTTTTAAAAATCGTCACCCGTTTTCCATAGCATTGATAAATAACTGTGTAAAACAAGATGGTGTTGAATAAAAGCATTTTTGGAAGGCTTAACGCCGGTCCTCCATTATCACAAACATAGCCTCTAGGCTAGGCCTGGTGAAATCATAAAAAACAAGAGCTTGTAAAAAGGGGAAAACTTTAGGGTTTAAAACACATTCGTATGTGTAGTGTAGACCCGAGTAAACTTGAAATTGGATTTTAGAGGCCAGACTCTGTGGAAAAAATAGGCCTAAATGATATAGACGAGTATGTTTTTATCGAATATAAATGCGAACGCGCCACCCCTTGTCGTTAGCAGGCTCTTATTTGACGCTTTAAATAGGCTAGAGTCGGTGGTATCGATCAATAGGCCAACGGTCTATGCGATGCCCGACAATTTTGGAGGTAAATTCAAGTTGAACCCCACAAACCTTGTGCCAGCCACCCCGAGCAGTCACTTGGCTGTACAACGTACAGAGATCCACTTCGCGGCCATTTATCCTGGGTGCATGGCGGAAAGGGGTGCTGAAAATAAGAGAATACAATTGGCATTTAAATGAAAATCGAACGAAAAATGTTGAATGAAGTCGAGTGTGTTTTAAAATGCCCTTAAAACTTACTTTCGACTGTCGTGAAACTGGCGCAATTCCCTCACGAAAGCATTGTGTTCTCTTTCGTACGTGTACGGATCTTTATTCAAGTGACTTGCCATTTTAAGTCGGGGATGCTTTTTCGCGCACAATTACAAGAAATAGTCACCTGACGCAAACACTACATGATTCTGCGTTGACGAACATCCGTGCGGAAGCTAATCGAGCACGAAAACGAGCGAAATCCGAGTGAAAATAATCCGAAATCGGCGAGCAAAATGAAGTCTTCTTTCACACTGCTAGCAACACTATTGTTGATGTGGCTACGTATACGCTCTCTTCGCAGCCCGCCGAATCCATGCCGAATTTAGCCGTGAAACCCGCACCCTCACCGAGCTAGACCACCGATGGACGTAATCCGGGCTGCGATGCATACGAAAGCGAAACTATACGCACGATATTATCCGCAATTCCGATTGTTCAGCGTTTAGGCCTGGGACCCCGCCAATTTCACCATTGTCTATGGGAAAAAGAGATTAAGCCAAGATGGCGGCATTTCGTTGGTGCTGAACCCAAAATGGGATTCGAAATGCGACTGGCGCGGCCGTTTTCACCCGACGCTAGCGTTTGCTGTTATCCTCCAGAGGGCGCTGGCAACATGATCCCTATAACCGGTGTCCCCGAGGGATTCCCTCGTATTTGTAAGCCTGTTAAACGGGGATTGAGTCTTGGATTATCTCTATTTTCATCTTGTTTTAGACGACGCTTGGCTAAATCTGAGCATAATTAATACACGTTATTATAATCGAAGTTATATCTTACAAAAAGCTGTCTGGTTACGTATGGACGGGTGGGCGTATATTGTAGTCTGTAGTACATGTATATATACTATACATTAATTTTAATCAAAAATTGTGAAAATTACAAATCATTGCAAATTTCAGATTTTTGGGTATTCTAGCTCGGGCATGCCTTCATTCAACCTTTTCGTTACGTGTTTATCTAAGAGGGAATGGTTTTCACTAAAAAAATCATTTATTTTCTGCACCTCTCCTGAATAAAAAAAATATATAAAAACACTAAAATGGGATTTATAAAATCGTCAAGTCTAATCGTGTCTACACTTATGATATTTTAGTTTAGCTAGTTATTTAATTACTTATTTTGCGATTTAAAAATAATAATGAAGTAATTGATGTGAAGAATTTACATGGAAGGAGGACTGGCATGAGGCGCCTCTGGTGACGATTTCGTGTACGCCTGTTGTCATAGGTTTTAAAAATACGGGCAAGCGTTGAGGAGATTGGGATTTGATGCGGATATTAAACATTATTTTTAGAGAAAAATGTTCGTTCGGCTCTTAAAATTAAACGCTTAACATTTCATCACTAAGGTTCTGTACGTAGGTTTCAAATTTTTATGGTTAAGAGTAGAAAATAACGGAGCTGGGAACTTAACAAGAAATAGCCGAAAGCGATCACGGAGGTGTTGGGAGAGGAGACGACTCGAGCAGTTCATTAAGTCGAAGGGTTGTTTGGCGCCGAAAAAATGTATGAAAAAAAAAAACCAACAAAAAAAAAACAATAAAAGATAAACGAGACAGTATATTCTGGCGATATTACATCATTCGACTAAGGTTTAGTTTTTGATAATGGAAATCCCTATTATCAAGAGTTAAAATTTTACTTTTATCATTATAAACAAGGAACAATATAATGGAACAACATAAAATGGAACAACACTAGCTGGGAGAAATTATATAAATTAAAAGTGAATTAATGTAATATTAACTAGTAATAAACTGGTAATATTTATTACAAAAACCAATATCAGTTTATTACTAGTTTTCGATCAGTTTCAAATATTTGTATCACTTTGAAAAATTAGTTTATTATCACTTTATATATGGGGGCCATTCAAAAAAGACGTCCCCGAAATTCCTTCAAAAATTGATTCCCTACCCAATGTCCACATGGTGTCCATTTTATCCATTTTGTCCCCAGACCCTCCCCACTCATAGATGTCCTTAATTATTTTGAAAAGTAGGGTACGTGTCCAGAAAATGTGTTGGAACATACAAAGGCCCATTCTATAAATTTCCAAGCAGATTTCCCCAGATTTTTCTGATAAACGGAAATTTCCTGACCTCGAAGAGAAATTCCAGCATTTAATTGGTGTTTAACACAAATTTAGACATAATTCCCGATTTTTCCCGGGTCTAAAAATTTAAGTACATTCGGGACTGGGGCCACATTTCTTCAGGTGTCCATTTCCCCGAGGTCTTTAAAACTGAAACTGAAAATCCAAAAACTGAAAAATACAATTATTAATTGACGTCCATTTTGCTCCCACCCTTTCCCCTATGCCCACATGGTATCCACCTGCCAGCAGACCCCCTTTCTTTACCCCCCCCCCTTCCTCTTGAGGACGTCCTTTCTAAACGGTCCCTAAGGGTAACCCTCATCTTGCAATGACATATTATTTGAAAGCCAAATGTGAGAAAACACTTACAAAAATTGTCATTATTAACGAAAATTAGAACACAGTTAAGAACTTAAATTCAACTTTAACACACAGTATACAAGTTGTATATACTAAAGCTCAATTAATTCTTACTTATAATTTCCGGATTTTAGTTGTAGTAGAATACAACAGTAGTGTTCATTGACTTGGTGATCGCCCTAATGAGAACGGTTATTACATTCAAGACCACCGAGACCTTGGCCTCGAATATTTGAGGTGGTAGCGAACCCTTTGGTTACGAGGACAAGGAGGACCTAATTTTCACCCGCTCGATGCCTTCCGCGTTCTGACGCAATCGAGGAATTTCCTGATTACGCGTCTGTCTGACACACACTCAAGCCGGGTTCACACTTGGCGAAAGTGGCGCACAATGAGCGATGAATTCGTCTGCTAAGGCCGGATATGACGCGCGC
>JAQGAE010002906.1:0-16231 GCA_034696685.1 Julus scandinavius | reverse complement strand
AACCCTATCATAATTAGCTACATGGAACAATCCTAACTTAGACTTTAACCTAGGGCATAACAAGATCCATTCTTACCAGGGTGTAGATCCTGTTTGTTCAACAACACTCCCTTGTTACAATTTTCTTGGTTGGTCCATTTCATGAATGTAGTAGCTCTCCTGAGCTGGACTGAATTGTCTGCTTGACTGTTCCACCCCTGGTCACCCTGGTCACCTGGTCACCCTGGTTCTTTTATATGGTTGCAGTAGCCTATTGCATTGTGTGAACTTTTGGGTGTTGGTTCTTGATCAGGATTGTGCAGTTGTTCACATCCGGTTTGCTCCTTTTTCTGCCTGATTATAGATTATGGATTTAGGGGGAGTAGGAAGATTCTTAGGTCCTTCTTTTCATTGGAGCCCAAATTTGTCAGGGCTTCTTCTAACCTCTTTCAGGTTCCCTGTATCAAGGGCTCCCTGTACAGGTGTTTCTCACACCATGATGCCTTTGGGATTACCCTGTACAGATGGTTTTCGTAAGGGGGTCATTTTACCCTAGACCCCCAGATGCATGTTCCTTATTGTTCTTTTGGAATTTTGTCTGGGTGTTTGTAATTTCTTCATATCCATAATCGGCCCATTAGTAAACGGATCCGTTGGGTTTGTCACAACCCAGTTTTATTAATTTTCTAATTTTCTTTGTTTCCTTTAATATATTCTGGTCATGAGTCCTTTTTTGAAATGTTGGGTTTTGGCTCTCTTTGATTGGTTCCTATGGACTTGACTCTCCCCTCTCTTTCCCTTTATATAACAATACGGAGCTTTGATTGGAATCCCGTGCTACATATTTTCAGGACCCACTTTGGACCATTCCTCCTGGTGTTCCTTAATGGTGTTCCAATTGCCCAGCATCACGAGCTGCCTCAGGTGGTGATGATGCTGTTTTGTGGAACTAGATGTCGAGGAGGGTGACACGCAAGTTTAGGCTTGATCGTCAGCCTCACTCACCCCTTTCTCTTTCCCAACAGATATGTGGATGACGGCAATTTGATTTGTGATTGCTTTTACGGTGGATTCCTTTTGGAGGCCTTCTTCTCTGATCCTTTGGTTGTCACGCCAAAGCAGGCCAAAGCATTTAAAGAGAGGTTTTTTAAGGCACCACCAGATTTGGTCCAAGCTGACCTTTGGGGCCCTCTGCATTTCCTTCTAGATGGGGATGCAGATATTACCTAGTGATTATTGACGACGTCTCCCATGGAGTATTGTTTATGCCATAACAAATAAATTACAGCCCATAGAATGCATTAAGATTTACCTTCGCAAAATGGAACGTTGCACTGGGCATAAATTAAAATTGATTAAAACCGACAATTGTGGGGGATTCGGCTCAGGACCAATGGAAAAGTTCTATGAGGATGAGGGCATCAAGCATGTCAAAACAAATATTTACTGTCCTTATATGAACGGGGTGGCCGAACGCTTTAATCAAACATCTGTTCAGGACATCCGAGGTTTAAATCCGAGGGTAGAAATACTCCACACATTTGTATGTATCAATAACTGGCTGCCCCAGTTAATCCTAGGGAACAAAACTCCTTACGAGTTGTTCCAGGGGTATGTGACAAATCTTGTGCATATGCGCAGGATTGGTAGTGAAGTTTACGGGTTCATACACCAGAAACAAAGAACAGAAAAATTTGTGGACACGGCGGTTCTGGGTATTCATGTCGGATATGCTTATTCAACCCGAGGGTACATGTTCTACAATGCAGACCAGGACCGAATTTATGAGTCAAGTCAGATTAAGATTAATGAAGATTTGACCTCTGTAAACTTGTGGTCCAGGGTCAAGAAACCTGATTCGACTGATGAAGAGTACGTCGAAGCCCCGTCCACTCTTCTACTAGTCCAGGAGAGAGATGCTTCTGTCAGTCAAGATTAAACAACTTTCTCTAGGTTTCTCCAGTGTGGAAGCATCATAAAGTTACACTGCGGGATCCCTCACTATTAAAATGGAGAAGGACCATAGTCTCCAGGATATCTGGAGGTCGATCTGATGTATACTACAAGTTGCGGCTATTAAGTACCAGGACTAAGTGAATAACTGAAAATTATTATGACGTCGTTTTAATCATTTAATATGTCTTAAAGTAATGTCTACCTGATGTAATGCACGTCTGTGCTCGTTTGTAAAGGTTTTGGAAACATATTTTATACTCGTCTTTAGGAATGCTTTTCAAATTGTCTGTCACGTTTTTCTTGATGTCATCGACATTGTCAAATTTTGTCTCCTTAAGTGATGTTTTGAGTTTTGGAAACAAAAAAAAAATTTTGAAGCGATAAGTCCGGAGAATGTGGGGGATGATTCAACTCCACCACTGAGTTCTTGGCCAGAAACTGCTTCACAGGGATCGCAATGTGGGGCTGAGCATTGTTGCGCAAAAGAAGCCTACTCCCATCACGAAAATGAGGCCTTTCTCTCAAAATTTGTTGTCAAAGCCGGGCAAGAACTTTTGCGTAAAATTAGCCTGTCACAGTCTTACCAGGAGGAATGAATTCATGATTTCTATGTCTGTCGCTATCAAAGAAAGCAATGACTTTAGACTTTTGAAATCGAAATATTTTTGGTCTTAAGGAGGTTGGAAACCTCCAATCGGAGCTCTGGCATTTGGTTTCTGGGTCATATTGGTAGATCCAATATTCGTCTCCCATTACAATTGAAATGAGGAATGATGAGTCCGCATCAGCACCGTCAATGATTTTACCACAGGAGTCCATTCTGCGTTGTATTTGATCCTTAGTTAAACAGAGAGGAACGGGTCTGGAACACACATTACATTTCCCTAATTCTTTCTTCAAAATTTGCCTGATCACGTCCATGTCAAACATCAGTTCGTTGGTGAGTAATCAAATAGTCAGTCACCGATGTGACATCACAAGCTTGAGCACTTTCTCAAACGTTTCCGGCATGCACACAGAAATCGGGCATCCTGGGTGAGGTTTATCTTTAACACTTTCACGGCCCTCCCGAAAAAGTTTAAACCATTTAAAATTGCCTAAAGGAGATAGTACGTCATCACCGTACACTTGTTTCAGCATTTCATGCTTTTATTTAGCAGTTTTGCCCAATTTGAAGCAAAATTTGATTTTAATCCTCTGCTCCATTGCTAAACTTTGACAATGCCAATGTCGCAGCTAAGTTGTTGTGCATGTTACAAGGTGAAACGCCTTTTTCAGAATGCCACAATTTTCATTGCGCATGCGCAAATACACAATTTTCAAGATACAAGCATAACCACATTCAGTTAAATTATGCTGCACGCACAGTGATACCAGACCAGGGACTTAATAGCCACACCTTGGTACATGTCTGCAATCAAGTAATGAGGTTAAATCTTATTGCGAGGAGGAGGGGATTATATTTAATCACAAGGATTGACTTCTCCATGAAAGATAAGTTCCATGGCGAGTTCTTCCTCTCCGGTAGCCAGGACCTTTGATAGACATCTGAAGAGGGGAGGACGATCAGTTTTTCGATACTGAATCAAACAGTGTTGAGGAAGATCCCAGAACTTATGGAAAAACCATGAGTTCTCACGATGCAGATAGATGACGGGACACGATGATTGACAAAATGCAAACCCTCAAAAAGCATAAGGATTACCGGATTTTAAGTCCCCAGCCTAGAGACAAGATTGTCGGCTGCAGATGGATGTTTATCCGGAAAAGGTATGTCAAGAAGGAGGTCGTCCGGCACAGGGCACGCCTGGTGGCGAAGGGGTTCCAGCAGTGGGAGGGATGGGATTACACGGATGTTTACAATCCAGTGATTAATTTCACTTATATCCATGTATTCTTTTTCTTCTCGTTGTGTGTGGTGGCTGTCTGCATTGCCAACTTGATGTTAAGTGTACCTTCTTGTATGGTGCACTTGACATCCCAGTCCTGATGGAATCCCCGGGAGGAAATAAAATTAAACCCCTGGTCTGGCAGCTCGAAAATTCCCTCTACGGATTTTATCAGGCAGGAAAATGCTGGTGGAGTACCTTGCATGAGGAGTTGCAATATCGGGGTCTCTTACCACTTGCCAGATGTGAGTGCATCTATCGATTGCATTGAGATGCTTGGATCCTTGTTTATGTTGACGACCTGTTGGTCCTAGCAAAAAAAATAGGCAGGTCAAGGCCGAGGTAATTGCAATTCATAAGGAGCTCTTGTGGCAAGTCCAGGGGAACCACTGGCAACACAAACATTCTTGGGGAATGGGCCGGGATTGATATCCTCGTTGTTGCAATGACTGCTGACAAGGATAACATTGATCGGTGGACATAAGATTCCGGGGCAGGTGTGAGTATATGTCATGATCGCCGCTGGTTTACAAAATACCAGGAAATGCCCCCATTAACATGTACTTCTATTCAGGAACCATCGATATTGTCGGCAGGGCTACTGTCAAGGTTTTCTTCCTTGGTGAACAGCCAAAAGCGTCTCACCGATAACCGTGATGTCTCATATGCTGTCGGGAAGGAGAAATCTCCTATCAGCCTTTAAGATCAGTAAATCGGCAGGCTGTACCAGGAAAAGGCCGGTAGACATAATTAAAGTTTTTGACCGTAAAGAGGTTCAAATTTTGGAATTCGAAAGGGAAGACAGTCTGTATCATGTGACAGCTGTGCCTCGACCTGACTTAAAAAAAAAATTTTGCTGCCAATGTCGGTGTCGGCCACAGATGGGTTGGTTACTTCTTCAGAATTTAGATTGTAGCATTTGAGACTGTCACATCAGTCAGGACATGACCCTGCAAATGTTAGTCTCAGCATTTCGTGGTTTGCTAAAATTGTCAGGAAAGCCACAGAACTGCAAGATGTATTTTGGGTGTAAAATGCATCGACCAACCCACAAGGCAATAGATAAGATTTATTCTAAAGCACCACTGTAACTAATCCATTTAGATGCTTGGGGACTGATTGGTTACCCTTCGGGTACAGGCTGTTGATATTATCTGGCATTGATCGATGACTACTCGCGTTGGTGCCAATAGTATCCCTGCAGCGCAATGACTAAGTGATGGATAGCATCTCCAATTACATTGCTGTAATGGAGAGACAGACTGATCATCAGGTGAAGGCAATAAAGATCGACAACAAGAGAGAATTCTGCTCCAAACCATTTGAAAAATGCTATGCAGAGATAAAAATTTGACATTGTGCACGAATGTCTACTCTCTATATATAAATTGGGTAGCCGAACTGTTCAATCAAATGGCCTTTCAGGCTATAAGAGTCATGTTATGAGACTCCTGTTTAACCAACAGGTTTTGGGCTGAATTACTCCACACCTTCAACTACCTGAAGAATAGAATGCCCCAATAAATACTAGACATAAGTTTTTCTTATCAGCGGCTAAGGGGATATACTCTGAACCTTGTGCATCTCCGACAATTGGGAGCAAGGTGTACGGCTTTATCCCTCAAGCCCAACGAAAGAGAAAACTCAGCGACACTTCCGTTAGTGGGATCTTAATTAGCTACGCTGAACGATGAGGGGGTATCGCTTATACAACCCAGAACTAGACTGCATCTTCGAGTCTAGTCAATTACGGGTTGATGAGGCAATCATGGGGACTGATCCCGACAATCGATATACAGGACAAATGTCTTCACCAAAACTCAGACTGGAGGCTCCGGATAAACTTTCTGCTGAAAGTTCTGCCACCGCAGAGGCACCCACGAGTAAGCTGCAAACTCGTGAAACCCCGACAGTAGAGCCATCAATATGGCGACAGAAACTCGAACCCAGACAAACGGGGCAACATGCTGAAGTTTTTTAATATTATGGTGGAAAGCATTTGCACTCCAGTAACGAGATCAGCACGTACAGCTGGGACAACAAGGTCAAATACAATCATGAATTTGAGTTCTCCCGATTTAAAAAATTTCAGGAGGGGGGTACAAAATTGACCCGACAGACAAGGGGATTAAGAAACCGGCAAAGGAATCCAATGCTCCGGATAAGTGGGTTCCCGGTTTCTTGGATACTAGTAGAAAGACTGAGATAAATGTTGTGGATTCTGATCCAACAACATTTAGCGACGCATGTCAGCCCCTGACGCCTATAAATGGCTGGAAACGATGGAGGATGAGTAGCATGTACCCAAAACGCTCAGGGACCAGAAACGATACATTGACGCCCTCAGCCAAAACCTAGACATGATCCTAATGTGACATGTTAAGAAGCCCCTTCGAGTGGGAACAGTCTTCATTCGTGAATTCATGAGTAGCGAGGGAGAAGAGATTCCGTATCCACATCAGAGTGTTATAGGCTCATTGCTCTTTATTGCCAGGATGACTCAACCGGATATTATTGTCACCGTTAATACCTTAGCGAAGTACAGTAGTTCACCGTCTTTACAGGCTTTGTATCAGGTAAAGAACTTAGTCAATTACTTATGACAGACCAAAAACAAAAATCTCGTTCTCTTTAAGAGCCATGATACCAAGTTCTGGGCATTCACTGACGCATTTTGGGGGTCTAACGTGGATACAAGTCGCTCAGTCTCGGAGATATTAGTAATGATTAGCCAATTCCTGGTATACTGGAGGTCTTCGCTTCAATCCATGTTAGCTCAATTGACCATGGAAGCTAAGATTATGGCTTCAGTTAATCTAGTGAAGAAGCTTCTTTGGCTGTGCAAGTTCCGGGAGGAAGCACATCTCTTTCTGCCTGACAGCATCCAGGAACCAACCTTTTTCCTCGACAACGAGTTGGCGATTCACACAATTAGGAACGAGGTTGAAAACAACACGACCAAATATTTGTGTGATTAAGCTTTGATTTATCAGGGACCACTTTAGAAAGGGGGTCTTAAAAATGTGCTTATTTTTTACCAATTACAATTTTGTATACCTGCTCACGAAGTTGCTTTTAGTTAGCAGGATTGACGTGCTTACCCTAAACCTCCATGGTAAAGCCCAATGAAAGGTTTACGTGTCAAGCTACGGGGGCGATTGTTGTGTTTTATAGAGTAGCATGGCATGGGTGGGGCTAAGTGGTTTAGCTTAAATAAAAAAAATTGGGTTAGGTAATACTCACCAAGTTGATAAAACAAAATTACTGTTTCCTGGTCTATGCTGTGTGATGTGCTGGTCCACTGAAAAACAAATGAAACAGAATTAACATAAAACCCATTGTTAACAGTGCAATGTTTTTTTTCCTTTTCATTTTTGCAGTGTAAGTTGTTGCAGTAAAGTGTGCTAATTGAAGTGCCTCCCTGTTTGTTCTAACAAAATGAACTGGTCCTGTGGGGTGGCGCCACCTGTTCTGAAAGTTAGTTATTTTTTTCCTTTGTATTTTTTTGCCTTACTTGCTGCTTGGTTATTGACCTGACCACAAGGGTCACTGCCTACTTTGTCTCTCCGTATTTATTTTTTTGTGGAAAAGAACAAAGATATATCCAGATAAGAATGAGCAATATTGGATCCAGAGAGTGAGTAAAGAAAATGATTTTTGTATATCATGGTAACTGTCTCTGATAATTACTAAATATCACTGAGTGCCCGCTCGTCTTTCAGCGGCCAAGAAGAATAAGGCGCTAATGTTAATGTCCGCTCTGGTTAATCCGCGCAATTTAAATTTATGCTAATGGGATCGCAAGCGTCGAGCTTCACTGAGGCTTATTTGGGACCTGGATTTCTCCGTCTTGGGTCTCCTGGCCTTTTTTCTTGTCATCATGCAGTTGAAAAAATTACTTTCATCCGCATCTTTTTCTTAACAGATTGGCTTCCACACTAGATATCTCTTGGTACTGATTTCCGAAAACCTTTTCTCTCCTTTTTACTTTGGTGCATTTTTAGATCAATTGGTGGAGATAGCTTAATGTCCCCTTTTACCACTATAACGGGATCTTCTTGAGTCTGATTCCCAATTAGAATCACAGGGATGACAACAATAACAATGTTGACCTCTACCTAGGGCCTTATTATAATATATAGGTATTGTCAAAAAGGTGTCAGGGCCCACTTTGTCCTTGATCCAAGATTGGATTCCTCCATAAATCATGGTTATGCATGTTGGCATATCCAGTGGACAGCTCATTTTAGCAATGTAAATTTGAAGAGTAGCGATGTATTTGGTGGAGCGCTGTCCTGATCTTTAGATGGCATCCATCACTTGCTGCCACAGGGCACTATTGTTTACAGGTTTTCTATAGCGATGCAATAATTCGACCTTGGCCTCCTCCCAAGTGCGGTGTTAACCTTGGTCTGCTACAAAGTCAATCCCGGAATTATCTATATGGCAAAACAGGGTTTCAACATTACTAAGCCATGCTTCAACATAAGTATTTCTCTTGTACAGCTCCAGTTTAATCATTCTACTGGCACGTGTTGGGCTATTCTCTTCACGTGGTTTGTAATATGTGACAGACTTAGAGGGTGCTAGTAAGCCACCTGCGACTTTACGGCGAGCCTCAGGTTCACTTTCAACGGAAATGCTCAAATCGTGGAGCGAACGGGCTCTTACGGAGACTAATTGGGAAACTGGGTGTTTCCAAGAAGACAGGAGTGTTCAAAAGAAGATCCAACAGTTTTTCTTTGAAAATCGGCATTGGGGAGAAGGATTTGGGAGCCCTAGTCTGCTTTGTCTTCGAGATTTCAAAAAAGACCTTGAATCCTTAATAGTAGCCCTTACCCCTCGGTGCTTGGTAAGGGGTGGTACCCAATTTCAAGAGAATTCTCCTACTTAATAAGCGATTTAGACATCCTTGTTTATTTGAATTTAAACTAAATCATAAGAATTTCCAGGTAGGCTATTTCATCGTCTAATCGCAAGAAAAAAAGGTCTAAAAGTAAGCATCCGCCTTTTTACGATGCTCGGTCAAAGGGCTGGAGTGATTATGTCTACTCCTAGAGTAGTTGTTAGGCGTTAATATATGGGAAACAAGATGGTAAATAAGAGAGAGATTAAAACGTTTGAATAACCCCATAGATAACGTTTCGCATCTAGACTACAATGTGTCCCAATTTATTGAGTGGAGCATTTTTGTCACTCGTCTGGCTGCCCTACGCTGGACCATCTCTATATCCTGAATATGAACCATCCTGTGAAGTATCCAAACAGGAGCACAATACTCCAACATAGGGCAAATCAGAGTTGTGTAGCCAGTTTCTTTTACATTTTTCGCACATTTACGAAATATGCGCAGAATGAATCTAAGCCGTTGGTTCGCTGCACCAACAATTTTTGTGAAATGGTGATTCCGAGAAAGGTTTTTTGTAATATAAATTTCTAAATATTTGACAGTATCAACCACAGCGAGTTAAACACCATCCGGAGAATACTCAGGTTGGCAAGTTTTCCGTTTACAAGAGAAATGCACGAGCAAGCATTTCTCCTTATTTAATTTCAAATGCCACTCATCGCACCAGGAAGCCAGCACAACGAGATCCCCTGGAGTTCATGGGATAAACTTGTGCCTTGATCCACTTCATCATATATATTTGAATCATCAGCAAAAAGTTTTGAATTACTAGACATCGACTTTGGTAGGTCGTTTACGAATAAGAGGAAAAGTAAGGGACCGAGGATGCTACCCTGGGGCACACCAGAGGTTAAGTCTGTCCAGCTTGATTTAGCTCCATTAATTACAACCTTGTGCTTCTTTCCGGTTAAAAATGCAAATATCCATGAAATTGTTAAGGGATTGATCCCGTATGATTTGTTTTATTAACAAACATTGGTGAGGGACAGTGTCGAATGCCTTAGCAAAATCCAAAAATATGGCATCAACTTCTCTACCATTTTTCAATGAACTTTGGATATCATGAATAAACGGGGCCAGTTGCATTTCACAAGAACAACCTTTTCTGAATCCATGCTGATTATCAACTATTAACCTTTTAAAGTGTATCACCTTAGACTTCTGCATTAAGACTACCAAATGCAAGGACTATATAAGGCCGCCTCATCACCGTCTGTGATTTTGGCGTCCACACACGCCACCTTTGACCCCCGAGGTCAAAACACCGACGCAAAAGAGAAAGATAATGACACTAATTAAGCAATATATATTGGCACGCAGCCAGGTGCCAACAACAAGAAGAGAAGAAAGGAGTTGCCGGTGACAAAATGTCACGTAGCCACCAGTCGAACGACCTTTGAAGGCCAAGGGTCAAGAAATGGACACTTATTAAAATTGCTCACCAGGAAGCGAGCAAGTCGAAAAGAAAAATCTGAGACAAAGGATCGTGGCAGAACAGGCCGAAGAATGAGCATGGAAGGACGTTCCAGGAGTTGAGAGAAAAGGAAGGACGGAAAGGAAAGGAAGGGCGTGGCTGCTGCGAAGAGTAAAGATAAAGAGATTAAAAGAAAACAGCTGCAAAGAAAAGAATTACCACATTTTGGAAAATTCCTGTGCTTCGCTTTGGGACTTGTGCCCTAGCATATGGATACCTTTGTGACTACATTGGAGCAGTTGGACTGAAGGAGCATGATGTTGCCTGAGAACATACCTACCAGTTGAAGGACTTACTGTCGGAATTACATGAACTGTAAGCGATACAATGCCACTCTTATCAATGGGCAATATGCAAAAGCCTAGGTGTAGAAGATAGAAAAGAGAAGATCGTAGAGGTCAGAGACAGAACGAGAAGATAGAGAAAAGATAGATGAAAGAAAAGCGAAGGGCCAGACACCGGAAGTTATCCGCTGATCCCCAAAGCTTATACCTATCCAGAGAGATCCAGTTTCCCTGTCAAATCATACTAACCTCTCTTTCAGCAAAAGCACATACTTTTTACACAAGTCTTTGCAGTTATAAGACCTTGTATTATCACTCTCCGAGGCCTGCTGCCCTCGTGCTATCTTCAACTTGCACTGTCAAAGCTGTTTGGCGTTAAGAAAGCCAAATACCGACAGTTCGGACTTATTAGACTAACGTCGAACTTCGTCCTTCCTTACGCTTCTCAAGCTAAGGTGCATAGACCATTAGACTCACCAAAAGTAGTTACCTAACTTTCCTGATTAAGGTGATCCTTGACCCTCTCTCATACTTTGACCAAGTCTTCGTACATTTTCTTGTTGAAATCATGCAAATCCGCGTTCTCCACATGGAATTCCTCAAGAATCTTCGACCACTATGTTTGCATTGGCCAAAGATTCCTTGTAAGTAGCCTGCGCTTCTCTCAAAGCTCTGTAAGCTAGGACATGCAAGTTCCTTGACTTTCTTCTTTTCAGAAGTTGGACGAGCTTCCTTTGGAACGGTTTCCAACACCAGCTGCTCCTCGGAATTGACATCATGGGAGTCGTGATCGGCTAATCGAATCTAGCGATATAAAAATCACTTTCCTAAAACGGTCTTCCCTATGCAACTAATCAGAAACAGTTAATCGAATGGATTTGGTCCTTAATTGGATTTAATCCTTAGCTAACAAATAAGGGTTATAAATCGTGATGATACAATCCTTAGACAAAAATAATGGTAAAACTCAACCACAACTAATCCCAACAACCAGAAAAACGGGGCCTAACTGAAATTTCGAAGGTCTAAGAAGGATTATCTAACTACATCATTATCCAACAGGTAAAACCTATGTTAATCAGTCTTATAGAAATTAGTTTGCTCAACCTGCCAAGATCTGGAATAATGAGAGCTTATGAACTACTGATAAATCCAGAATTTCTGTGGCAATTTAGAAATATTGTTAAAATTTACAAAGAATTGACTTACACCTAAGTACACAACTTCGCTGTCCCCGTTGGGCAGAATTGAAAGATACCGATAGTTATGAGGGTAACCAGCTACCCAACTATTGCCAATCGAACTATCTAATGCCTTGACAGTCTGTTTGGTTTAACTGTACTTAGGTATTGCTACCCAATTTCATGGTGCTCGATCCAAACGGTTGTTGGGAAGAGCTCTAAGGCCCCTTTAAATCCTTACCTCTATGGTTGATCAAGGACCACAGCTCTTTTCTGAGTCCAGACTTGGTCTGTGTTGTCCTCAAATCCAACACTTTAAACACTCTAGACGTATTAGTACGAGTTTCAGGAATCCCTCGATTCCCAACGAAAATCTTGAAAATGTACAACAAAATTACCCCACACTACCTATTATTCCCCTTGGCACGTGCAAGCTACTTTCTATACAATAGATCCTATCATGATCCAGATCCCTATTGCCCAATCCTAGTAACAGATTAAAGTACACGAATTTCTATGAAAGTAACTGATTGCTTTAGTAAACCAGATGATATAAAAGGTGCAAAAGATGGCGAGGGTCCAAAGTAATTACAGTACAAAGGCATCCGATACCCCTGGGCGAATTACAGAATTAAAGCATAGAATGCCCTATGTGAATCTCCTCTTAGCTCAAATAACAAAATAAAGAAATAAAGGAGTAACAAGCTTTAACATCATGTGAGAAACAGATTGGTCTCAAGTACAACTAGATATTGGTAAGAATTCCCGATTTTTAAAATACTGAACTGTATTGCAAAGGAACCCTAGAAATCAACACTGATTTCAGTACAGGCACAAATAATTTAAACGGCTGCCGAGTTGCCCTATTTTAGCCTTAACTAATTTTGCACCATAGCAAGTTATTTGCCTGAGTCTTGGTCCTAGACTTCTATGTTATCCATAAATGGAGTCGTGGAGACAAACAAGGCAAAAAAACACACACTTATTAAATCCATTTTTGTTTTATTTCCCAGGAGACAGGAAACACCGACCGACCACAACTAGAATGTCATCGTGTGTGAACAAAAAAACAAAATGGCGACCGAGAACAAAAAACCCATGACCCAACAGTGGTGCCACCTGGGCCAATCCAACTATACTATAGTGAGTATGGGGGAAGAAAGGCAGTTAAGAATTAACATCTAATCAACCAATCAGTTATCAATTAATTAACTGTCCTTTTTCATTTCAGTTCTTAGTTGTGGACGTCATCATCGGAACAGGACGGCGACCAGGTTAACCCAAGTAAGTTTCCCTTATTAATTAAATTAAATTAAATTTAACAAACGGGTTGAGCCACCCCATTACAACATTCTTCCCCATGGCGAGACCTCCCCTAAGGTTACGGGGTCCGGTCACAGAGGTATGAAGTCAACGCATCTATCCTGCTGGCTGAAAGGGGCTTTGTGAGCAAGTCCGCAAAATTGAACTTGGTACCCACGAAGCAAATTTTGAATACTTCTTTCCGAAAATGGTCACTGATAAACTGAAGTTTCATCACAAAGTATGTGGTCGTGTTATTCTCGACCTTGTTTCTTATTGCATGAATCGCCGACTCGTTGTCGAGGAACAAGGTTGGTTCCTGGATGCCATTAGGCAAAAAGGGATGTGCCTCCTCCAAGAACTTACATAACCAAAGTAGCTCCTTCACAAGATCAACCGAGGCCATGATCTTGCTCTCCATGTTCGATTGAGCTATGATGGTCTGACGCAAAGATCTTTAGCACACCGGGGAATGGCCAATCATTACCAATATCCTTGAGACCGAGCGACTCGTATCCACGTCGGACCCCCATGTTGCGTCAGTGAACGCTCGGACCTTAACATCATGACTCTTAAAGAGAACTAGACCCTTATTTTTTTGTCTGTCACAAGTAGTTGACTAAGTTCTCCACCTGATGCCAGGCCTGTAAAGACGGCGAGCTACTAAACTATTCCGGGATCTATTCCAATCCTCAGCCAAAACCGAACTGCCCTCTCTGACTCCTCGAGCTTCCCAGCAAACCTTTTATCGGAATGCTGGGATAATGTCGCCTGCTTAATGCCGCTGTCCGCCTGACGAGCCGCCACCCCATGGCCGACGAAATTCTTGTCCGCCATGTTGCGGATGCCATGGCTTCCTTTCATCAGGAACAGGGACACGCTCGGTCTCGTCAGGTTGCCCAGGTAACTCCAATCCTGTCCCTGATACCGATGCCGTCACGGTTCGCCGGCGTACTCCATCCGAAACCATGACGGTTACTACGACCGTTGGTGCCAACTGAGCCATTTTACTTTTTGCCTACGTGTAAAAACAATCCAACGTGCATTTATACATTTTACAGGCAACACTTCTCGCGTAGGTTCCTACATGCCTAACCATCTTAATTGACAATTATTTACAACAATTTACCTTAAGCATTACAACAATTAATCGAAAATAATGAAGACTTACCCGAGGTGACGCTCAAGACAATACCAGAACAAAAGAAAAATGTCTTAGAGCCTACAGTGCCTGGGGCGGTCCACCACTTTTACAATAAGGCTCCATCCAGGGAAAGGTCAGTCTCACTCTCCTAGCCAGATGGAGCCATCTATTGGGAACCTTACCAAATTTAAGGATCTAATCGCCAATTCTCGGTTTTTCACCCTCGGGGAATTTTTTTTATATTATTTACATGCATATCTGAAATAGGATGCATATCTTTCCATGTATCCCGGAATGCATAATTAACCTTTGAAATCCTTTTGACAATCTGATATGGGCCATGATAAGGTGATTTGAATTTCCCTTGGCCAAACCTTGCTGGGGCGAAATCCCTTACTAGGACCCAGTCTCCCACCAAAAAATCCACCTGACCATGGCATTTATCAAACCAGGCCTTTTGCTTAATCTGGGCCCGCCCCAGGGCCCGTAACGCCCGGGTCCTTTTCTCCCGCACAGACAACGCTGGTCCCACCACGGGAGGCTGCCCCACTGTATTATGCACTGGCAACCGCGGCAAAAATCCGTGCATTAATTCAAAGGGCGATACCTGCAAAGACGCCTGCATTGCAAAATTATAAGCTGCCAACGCACGATTTAGGGCCACAATCCATCTGCCCTGACACTTTCCACCAGGGTCAGTTATACGAACCATCGTTAACAAGGTCTGTATCATTCTCTCAGCCAGCCCATCCGCCTGCTGATGATATAGCATTGAAGCCCTATGATTAATTGCATACTCTTAAAAAACTTTTGGGCCCCATTACTCAACTGGGGAGTCCCGCTATCTGAGATCAATTCCTGAGGAACCCAAAACCTTTTGAATAATGATAGAAAATTTTTTTCAATAGCCACCGCATTTACATGCTTATATGGGGCCACCACACAAAACCTGGTGGCGTAATCCTCCTCCACCAGCCAATAAGCCCAGCGACCCACTGACGGAGGAAATGGTCCCGCAAAGTCAAAACCCCATTTTTCAATTGGCCCTCTACAGCTATGGGTTCCAAAAATCACTGGGGCAACCCCCTTGGGATTTTGTTTATCTGGCACCGCGTACATGACGTGACAAACTTAGAAACAGAAGCCTTAAACTAGGGCTAATAGAAAGCACGTTACACCAGAGACAAGGTTTTCGATGTTCCAAAATGTCCCGCTAAAGCGTGGTCATGGCATTCCCCTATAACCCCTTTGATCAAATGTTCAGGAACCACCAATAACAATCTAGGGGGTCGGAGGAGTTATTAAAATATAATGTTTGGCCTAACATCAAATAACCCTTTGGGGCCATGGCCCTTACCACCGCCTTGTCCTGTAGGGTCACTAATTGTGAATCCTGCATTTCTTCCTTTGCCATATCCCTTTGGCCCTGGATTAAATAAATATATGCATCATCTTTTACACTAGGAGATGCTTGCTGTTCCATCACTCAATATCTGCTCAAACAATCCACATCTACATGGAGCTCCCCCTGCTTATAAACAACTTCATACGTAAATTCATATCTTAGCGGCCGATCTACCCAAACGATTGGAGGGATTCTTTAATGACGTCAAATAACATAGGGCATGATGATCATTAACTATTGTGAACTTATTAAGAAAGAAGTGATAACGGAATTTTTTCGCATCCCAGACTATAGTTAGAGCCTCCAATTCCATAACTGTATAACGTGTTTCTGCGGGCAACAATGCACGGCTGGCATAAATCAATACTCGCTGATCAGGTTTAACCCCTTGATACAGAATCGCCCCAACCCCACTTGCGATGCATCCGTGTGCAAACTTAACAGTGCTGCTGGATCAAACATGGCCAAAACTAGGACTTTACACAAAGCTCCCTTCAATGTCTGAAATGCTGACTCGCAAAGCTTCGTCCACCCAAACAATACTGATTCCCGCATAAGGTTAATCAAAGGTCTCGCGGATCTTTTCTACAATTCGACCACCAACAAAAAAAAATTTTTTCTACAACTGAACCTTTTGAACCTTATTTGGCAAACTTATTAAGAATTGCTAATTTATTAATTTAAATTCCACATCTTTTATTTTTATTT
>JAQGAE010002905.1:0-16232 GCA_034696685.1 Julus scandinavius | reverse complement strand
ACCATTATCTGTAAAAATAAACATGTAAATTAAAAAAAACATACTGGCCAAATACTTTTTTTGCTCACTGTATGTTAGGTTGAGGCGCACGTAGAGTATAAAGAAGCCGCTTTCTTAGCAAAGTAACCTGTAAGGTTATTAGGTTATTTATAGGGTGTAAATTAATATTCTAAAAAAAATGACTTAACATGATTAATGAGAATTTTGTGGGTTGGAAGTCGCCATCTTTGGTTCTTGGATTTCTAGTTTGGCACCACATTTTTTTCAGTTGATTCATATTTATTGAAGCCCTGTTCAGAAATTCATGAAACAGGTTGCCAATTTCTGAGTGCACTTGTTTTGTAATTGAAATGTGCAAGTATACTTTTATTCCCCCCCAAGCTGGAGGTTTAAATTAATTACTAAACGTCTTTGAGAAATTAAAGCTGTTAATATAGGGTCGTTAATTAACAATTAAATTTGATTGAGACTCCCTCGTTGTATGTTGAATAACATACATTAGGGAAAGTCAGGATTGTTTTTCATATATATGTACAGTTCCTAAACACGTGATTTATCACTGGTGTTAAACATTGTAACATTAGTGATGGAAATAAATTTTATTTTATTTGAGAAAGACGATGTTGAAGATGTTTTTTCTTCCTACCGGACACACATTTTTCAGTGGAAGGAATGAATCGCGAATTATTCAAAATGTTTTTTTATTTTTAAATTAAATCTAGTCTTTTTTTTCTCAACTTAATTGTTGAGGGGAAACGTTTATCGTTCTTACACACAAGACATTTTATATCTATAAGTACCTTCACTTGAAAGACTTGTGTGTATATGTACACCTATAGCACCGGAAGTGTTGATTTCGGTGGATGTTGATATGCGCACGCGTGAGAAATTTGGTTTTTCCCATTAATTATGGAACATTAGTGCATTACGTGCGCGCACCATCCACATCCGTCCAAATCAAAGTTTCCGGTCACGTGAAGGTACTTTATGATTCAATTACGTCATCTGTTACATTTCTGATATTACTACTGAAACTCAATCTTTTTCTCTTCTTGCTGCATTTAAGTTATTTTTCCCCAATACGGGTTTTTTTTTGCTTGAAAGCATGTTATTTCCAAAACTGGACATTTTTCTAGAATTAAATGGCGGAATCGTAAATAACGGCGCCATGGGCTCTTTGCCATGGGCATATAGGCGCTTTGCTACTATAATTATTTCTTCCGCTCTGTCTTTAGCTTGCTTCTAATCTAGTGAGAAACATCTAGCTACAGTAGAACCTGTCTAAATGCATATGCTTGGGACCGGTGAAAAATATGCTTTTAGACAGGTTATGCATTTAAACAGGTTCATTTATATACACGGGTCCCAAATCGGGACCGGAACATTTTATGCTTTTAGAGAGGTTATACATGTACACAAGATGCATTTAGACAGGTTCTTCTGTATCAAGGTTTTAGGGATTTTCTCCTGTATTATTCATATAACAAACATTTTACCATTTTTCACTTTTAATACTGTATATATATTTCACAGTTACATATATATATATATATATATATATATAAATGTACAATATTATTTTCTGCAATGTGGGACATTATGGAGGCCAAAACTAACCATTCGCATGCTTATAGTCTATGCCTAAGTGCATTATTAAAGGTCTTTCTTACCTTTAATTAAAACTTTTTCGTGTATAGTACTAGTCCAATATTGGAAATAATTATTTTAAACACGCCTATTTTGACAGAAAACTGAAACAGTGTTTGTTAATCTAATTCTGAGATTTTTGATCGTTTCTATTTTAATTAGTTGCTTATTTTGAGAGTGCACTTGTGTGTGTCCGGTTTTGGAAACAACATCTTCGAGTGTATTTCAAATCTCCTGGGGAGTAAAATTTTGTACTTTTCAAGTTACTATAGTTTCTATGCTTCAAATTTTAAAACCAAATAATTAGTCTGCTTAGAACACGGAAACAGAATTTATAGTTAGTGTTAACATGACATTCCAATTTGAAGTTCTGGAACATAACTTTTTCATTATACGTGTATGTAAAATAGGGGTGTAAAATACAAATGTGATGCCCCTACCAAAAATGAACTTAAGAACAACTTAAGAAAAACTCAACTTTTGAAGTAAACTGAAGAAAAAAATGCAGTTTGGACGAAATCTATGCAAAAAAAAACTGAAGAAAAACTAAAGAATAACTTAAGTTTTTTTAAGGTTTTCTTAAGTTTATTTTTGGCAGGGGCTGGTCATACTTTACTCGTTCTGGTGGACATTCGAATTGCAGCTTTACAGGGACAGTACTCGTCATAAAGGTGTAAGACTGCTTAATGTTTTACTAAACAGTCAAGGCCATATCGTGCTGGCATACCAAAAAAAACCACTTCCGGTGGGGGTGTGTTGAAAGATTCACAATGAACGTTCCAACTTGGCATCTCATTCAACATGTGCGCAATGTATGTAAAATATTCCTCGAAACAGCCATTGTTAACAGTTCGTAATTTCGGAATCCAATTCCAAAAATGCTTCATGACATGTATTGTTTTTTTAAATTTCAAAATTTCAGGTATGCTGCATAAGTTTTATGACTACCTCAAGTGTAATTCCAAAATAGAGGTCTACATTCAGTTTAGCGCCCTCTGTGGTAGTTTTAGGATATTTCCTGGGGGGATAGGCCAAAAACGTGTCATTGAGTTACACTTTTTTTATCGCTCTTCAAAAGGGTTTTCAAACATTATGAAATGGAATTGTTGTGTTCCATGTTGTAAAAACAACTTTCGGAACGTCAATTCCAAGATTTCATACCACAGGATTCCTAAAAACTCCAATATAAGAAAGAAATTTATTGTAATGTATGCAAGTGAAACACTTGGTGACATTCAAATAAAACATCGTTTTGTTTAAATAAAATGGTTTGCACGTGGCCTATACGTTCTCAGAGTGGAATTTCCAATTTCAAATTTTAAAAACTTCAGTTAAATTTCCCAGATATCGCAAAAATCCGTTCCTAAAAGAGCAAAATCAATGGAAATGCTATATAGACGACGCTGGGCTGTCCCCCAGCAAATTTGGCCACTAGAGGCACTCATGCATGGCACATGCGCCGTTTTGTAATGTAGACCTCCTCTATTGGGTTTTGTTATTTTCTATTACAAATTTACATGAAACGAATTTGGCGGAATGTTTGACTGTAGGGCCGAGTCCAAACCCAAACCGGATGGAAGGAAGTCTGAAATAAATATTATTCCGAGCCTATATAAGTTGCGCTGAAACTTGGGCTAGACCCCAAGTTCCCATTAGCACTAGAAACGAGCCGTGCTGCACAAATATCGTTGACAGCGAGTTTCAAGCACGTTTGCCAAATTGGGATATGTGAATATAAATAAACGTGGCCGAAAATAAGCAACGTGTCCTTGCCGATTGCAATCGGTCCGTGCTCAAATGGAATTTAGTACTGCTGTATAACCACACGGCAGGGCAGTCATGATGATGGCAGTACGCGCGTACTGTTCATGGACGTCAGCTGCTTAAATCCAAATTCTTGGCTTTCAAGGCTTATTATTTTAAGAGCTCTCATGGTGTAGCCTTTGTCTTAGTATGTATTATTCTGCTGCATCAGCGCAGGATATACACTCTTGGATTTTTGCAAACTACTTGCTGTTTAACACATCCAGTATATATACTGGATGTATGCCATGGCATGCATCAAAATGACAGGACTTAATTATATAATATGTAACATACGTTCAAATAGTTGTCTTCAGCGTTGATGGAATGCCATATGAATGGCATTTTACCGATGCCTGAGACATTCCTAAGACATCCTAAGATCCTAAGGGATTCATAAGAGCTGTTTTAATCATAAAATATTTGGTTATCACTGTCATAATTCTGATTTTGACTACGCTAATTACGAGAATTAACAGTTTTCCTAGAGTCATTGAATGCTGCTATTTAATTCAAATTCCCTATAAAGTTAGCTGAGTTTCTAAATTAAAAACAATGTAGCATAGTGCCGCACATCACGTGACTTTTAAAAACATCTTTCAGAAAACAACGTCATGTTGACGTAAATGGGAATTATAACTATTTTAGATAGCATGTTGTTTTGGAAAGTGTTAATGCTATCAGACCGACATTTAAGGTAATATTTTCACCCTTGGCTCGAGTACAAAGTCATGTTTTTAAACAACACGCCTATATTTGCAAAACATGTTTTCTTCCACAAAAAAAAAATAAAATAAAATAAAAATACAAATTCGACGTTTCATTGCAATATAATCGATTAGTTGCAAAATTTGTATGTGCAGGAGTAGCTTTCAAAAATGTACTTGCTTTGGCCCCTGTAACGTTGTCAGAACAGGGTAGTCAAGCATGTTCTATCTTGATTTCCGCTTCCAAGATGGCCGACATTTGTTCTTTAGTAATTTTCTGGCGTTAATGTTCCAATTGTCCTAATTGGAAGAATAATTCCTTGTATGAATTTGCGAATTTCTCGGAATAAGGTATGATTTCGGCCATCCATGTTGGTTTCCCGGATTTTGCAGTAGTTCGCCCCCACTTGAAGTTTACTCCTCGGGTTTCTAGAAACCTCGGTGAATTTCCATTTTGAAAAGCAGTCGTGAGCTCATTTCGTCTTAGTATAGCTTGCAGTCCGTTAGCCCGACTATTTCGGGAAGCTCGCTTTCCTTGTTTTTTTCTTCTTCGTTCCCGTGCCTTTTTTTTTCTCGTTCCCGAAACACTGCCTGCCATTCAAAAAATTCCCCAAGACGAGCGCTCGGCTCGCTCCCGGTCCGAACCCAAGGCTAAGCCTCTCGAGGGATTTCCCCTTTGACCCACCCCTGTTTTCTCTTCCTCGTCCCGTGACGCTCTAGACAAAGGCTCCTACCGCACATCCCGATTCATACGGGATTCCCTGACCAAGAAGAGCCGGAATACAGCCGCGGAGTATGGGACGATTCCTTCGGGATTTTTCGGAGAAATCCCAAAGTTTCAAGCGGAGTTGAGAGACAGGACAGCACACCTGGGCAGCACCGTCACCTTCCAGTGTGAACTAACAGGTGGGTGGTGGTTTTTTGGTCCTTTCCTTTTTTAAAAAAAAAACCCTCATGCGATAAAATGCACCAGCATGCACCAGACCCATTACATGTGGACTCCGGCAACCATCTTTGAATTTGCCAAATAAGCAGTGCAGGCGGTTTTATATACCGTACCTGGCTGTGGGATATTTTTAGAACTGGGGAGGACACCTTGTGGTGCCTGGTAAATTTCTGGAAAAAGTTAGCAAATACAGCGCCCTATTGGGTAGCCCATCCTTGAGAAGGACACCATTGTTTTCTATTTAAAAATTAAACTACGTGCGAGTTTTCTGAAAATGAGATTTTTGTTTTTGTAAATGACTGGAAATGGTCAGTGCGGACAACAATAATCTATTAAAACAAGCCGTCCCCACTGACCATTGTCTGAACTCGTACTTTCGAAGTTTTTAGAATACAATGGCTCATACTTTTATTGGAAAATGCTGTTTTTACACTTATGAATTTTTTGAAAATGTAGTTCATTTCTTGTGAAAATTAAAGTAGTTTTTGGAGGGGTCTTATTAATATACAATATTTCATGTGTAATAATTTGTACAACATGTCATGATAACTTCACCAAAATAAGTTATATAGACAAAATAACATAAATAATGTGGAAAAGTAGTTATAGTGCACGTGACTCTGAAAGCATCAAACATTAACTGGTAGTGTTTTATTAAAACTTGTTAAAATAATGAAATTTCCACTATCGTACCATATTTTCAGGAAAACCTAAACCGGAACTCACCTGGCTTCATAATGGTCGACCTTTGACCCCCAGCCGCCATGTTAAATTGAGTCAACAAGGCGATACTTACACCCTTACCCTTCTGGATACCTCATATTCTGATCTGGGAATGTATACTTGTAAAGCCAGTAACAACGGGGGCACCTCGTACACTTCCGGTTGCCTTCATTTCGGACTCCAGGGTGAGAGACCTCATCACTTATCTACTTTTTGTGATGTTTAAGTTTTTGGAATTGCGCATTTGGAACAGACATTACTCTTCCTAGTTTTCGGCGAATAAACAACTCGCTTGTTTGTGACAATTGGCCAACTTCTCTTGACATTAAATAAACTGAAATATTGCATGTCTTATTTTTTATTAAAAAAAGTAAAAACGTTTTTGGCAGTTTACTTAAGTAATGGAAAAAAAATTGGGCAGTGTAATGATGGCGCCATCCAAATATACCATGAAAATATGGAGGATGTTTTTGTTAATAGTTTTCAAAATAAAAGCAATGTCCGCTATCATTCCCATTATTGTTTTACAGATTAGAGATAGAAAGATAAATTTTGACCAAAATAAACTTGGGCATTATTTTTAATTGCTTCAGAAATAGTTTCAGTTTGAAATCCTTGCATTGTGCGGTTGAGCAGAACATCATTGTACTTTATATATATATATATAGGATGAAGTGTGTTGTTAACTCATGGTATTTTCCTTTGTTTTTATAAATAGATGAAGATTTGGAATTTGGCCTTGCACCTGTATTTATTACAAAACCCAGTTCCGTGAACGTTGGAAAACATGATGAGATTATTCTGGCTTGTAAAGTTGAGGGGCGACCCAGGCCAAAAGGTACTTTTTTGTACATTTCCCACGCGGAAATATATCGTATAGTGAGGTTATTTACAGACGGACCCTAATAAAATATCACTTAGGAATTAAGATAAAAACCATTATAAAGTCGTTGGCATAGCAGAGTTGCAGAAACATGCAAAAATGTCATTTCGTGTTTGGAATTGCGAATTTCAGTTAATATCCTTGTCACACGTTACCCGATAATGGTTATTTTGAGTATGACCTCAGGGCTTTTTTAGTTGATATTGAATTATTAATAATTAGCAAACCTGATATACTGCTTAATTATAATAATGTTGCGATAACGTTTTTTTTTATTACCTGCTTATTCGTGAAACTGTAAACAGTGGCATGCAAACCTTTTAGCACTATCTTTATGTTTTTAATAAACGACAGCCTTATTTACAGATTTCTTACTCCGATATTGTTAGTTTTGTCATCGTGAATGGCCCACAATCTTACTTATTAATATTAGCAACGTAAATTTATAGCTGTTGAATTTCCAGTGCTGAGACCTAATACTCGTAGTCTTTAAAATTTAGCAAATATGAATAAGTAAGTTTAGTTGTGCCTGAGACTGAAAAAAAAACCATTTTAAACAACTATAGTTATCAATATTTCTTTTTAAACAAATTGTCATTTATAATGTCAAAAATATTGCAGATTTTTACTCGTGTTTATAAGGTCATTTTACAATTCCATTTTATGATTTGTTGAATTAGTCAAGGGCTTTATCTTCATTACACCAATTAGTACATTTGCCAATAACACTTTAAACCGGTTTTCTGAATGTATCTTCATCTTAGTAACCTGGCTAAAGGGAGCGAGAGATATGTCCTTATCCAGGAGAGCTTACAAAGACTCCAAGGGGGACATCCATAAATTGGTTATCCACCGGGCAATGAATGTGGACGATGGGGAATACATTGTGGAAGCCAGGAATAAATTGGGCAAGGAAGTTGTCCGATGTTCAGTCTCTGTCAATAATCAATGGTAAGTTCACAGTTTTCTCCAATAAAGCTTGCAAGTTATAAGTACCTTATCAACATTTTTATTCATTTTGCAGCGCTTCTGGTGATGATGAAGAAGTTTGGGATTACCATCGCACAACTTCCGCTCTCAATGTCCTGCGTGGATACAGACCATACGTGCCACAAAAAGGCAAGAAATTTTTATGAATTTAACGAGCCCTTAGTCGGTATTAATGTTACCATGTCGTGATGAAACTGAACATGTTGCCCTTTCAGAACTACCAAGTCCAATCGGTGGCGAGCCCAAAGTGACGGATACAGGTCGAAATTGGGTAACTTTGGTATGGCCACGACCAATCGACGATGGGGGAAGTTCCATCATGGCGTACCGGATAGAAGCTTGCGAATTACCTGGCCATGCTTGGGAGGAAGTTGGCCTGTCACCAATCACAATGTGCGATGTTTACAACTTGAAGCCGGAAAGGTAGGACATTCAGCTTTTTTTTTAGAATTTTGAACAATTTGAATCTTAGTTGTGTTTTCTGTTGTCTGCGAGGCAGATGCTCACATTTGTCTTCAGAAGAATGGATATCTTAGTATTTTCTTTGCTCAAACTGTTGATGGCCATCCTTAGCCTAGCCACCCGGCAGGCTATAGAATTCTGTGGGATGCTAAGTTAGCACCGATTGCTGAAAACTAGCGATACAGTGGAGTCTCACTTATACGAAACATTCAGTTACACAAACAATTTCTTGTTCCCCGGAAAAACTCCATTTAACCCTGTGTAATGCATTATTCGCTTATACGATATTCAGTTATACAAAACTTCCACTTATACTAAGGGTGATTCCTTCCCCTGATGTAATCTCCTTGTGTAAATACAATTCAATTATAAGAAGAGCTTTTTCACATAATTCTGAAGCGTTTCCTATATTCTAAAGACGTAAACGAAAAAGAGTCTGATGTTATTATTGACTGTGAACAGGTCTTACTTAATATGTAGCTTGCAGGAAAAACAAGCAAGCTTAGTTACAGAATTTTTTAAGATGAAATAAGCACATTTCTGAAGATCTAACTTAAGTTACATGTACCTTATTGTTTGTGATTATATCAAATACATCTTATTTTTTGTTTCTGTTCTTCTTTGTATGTACAAAAACGTTGACAAAACTATTAAACGACATTTTTTGAGAATTATTCTTTATTTATTAAAATACAGTAACCACGAAACCTGCTACTACATGTACATGCACATTGTATTCACTTATATGAAGAATTTTCTGTTCCCCTTATATTCGTATAAGTGAGGTTTATTCACTTATAAGAATTTTCTGTTCCCCCTCATATTCGTATAAGTGAGACCCCACTGTATAACAATGCTAACATTCAACAATGGTATCAATGGCAACATTTCACTTAAGAGAAATTCTACAACATCCTGTTTGGAAACAGATTTAAATGAACTTCATCCCATTATGAGAATTCAATGTGTGATATAAATGTTATTCATTGGAAAGTGAGGAGTATTTTGTGAAAACCGTAAAATTCACGTTTTCAGCAAATACTTGTTCCGTGTTTCTGCGCGAAACATGTATGGCTGGGGTCAAGCCGTATCCATGAGCGAAGCCTTGGCCATAGCTAGAAGACCCGACATGCCTCATTTTACATCAGTGCCTCCATCTTGCCTCCAAGTGGCTGTTGGGTCTGACATCACATTGGAATGTTTGGTAAAGTGGCTTGCTGTGTGTTTGAGTGACCAAACCTGAAATCGGAACACCATAATTCGAGCCCCACTCCCTCCGACACCGTCTTTCAGATATCTGGAAAGCCAGAACCGGTGATAACCTGGTTCAAGGATAGGGAAAGGATTCGTGCTATGGCCAACAGCCGTTTTCAGATGCGTTTTGATGGAGTTTCTGCCAAATTGACCATTAGAGATATCCAGGCGGATGACGAAGGATGTTACATGTGCGAAGCCACCAGCGATGGTGGACGGGTTACCACGTTTTCTGTCGTGGCTGTCACTGATGAATCAGGCAAGTATCTACTGTTTATTATTGCAGATTTTTAAAAAAACAAGAATTGGAAATGTGTTCGGTATCCTTCTTGTCTGCAGTTCCGGATCCTAGTGGATGTAACTAGTATCCAGAACACGAACAAGAATATGCCAAACATTGACTTGGTTAACCTCTCTTTTGCGTTTTACAAGCATAAATTATGGTATGATTTAATCAAGAGAAAATAATTTATATTTTTGAGCACGATGCACACCTCTACTTATTATTGAAAAGTTGTTTTTTAACGTTCTTGGAGGCGATTTAAGTTTTATGTATTTACTGACATATTTTTGACAAGTGTTTTTTTTAAGTGAATGATGTTTGTTTTTCCCGCAAAGTTGAAATTACTTTTAGAAAATAATTTATTCTCTGCTTGACCACTAGATGGCGTAGGTCAAATAAGAGTTTTTCCCCTTTGATGATATGTAACCCAAATTTCCATCTAGGGAATGCCACTATTTCGAACACGTTTTTATCAGTGGGCTATAAAATTCAAAACCAACTTTCTGTCAAATGTTTCACTTCTGATAGTTTTACTTACCTGTTCCCCTGTGTGTAGATATTTTAACTTTTGACTTGGCACTTTGATAGTTTAATGAGTATACAATGCTTCAGTGGATTTTGTTAAATTTTCGTATTAGGAACACTAATCCTATACTTATTATAAAATTGAAAATGTATGTTTTAATAACCCGATATAACCTTATGTCAGACTATTCGTTGTTGCTTTTTTTTGCTGCAGTGAGCGCCAACTCGAGTTTTCTCTAAACTTGTACTATAAATATTTATTATTTTTCGTTATTTTTTTTATATTTCAGCTTCTTCACCGCCACGTTCCGATTCAAGGTGTGTTTCTGCAGCAGTTTTAGCATAATTTGTTTTTTCCAATAAACTAAGTGCCAAAATGAAGTACCGATATGTCGAGATTTTGCCTTGTCACAATTAAAATCGACATTTTTGACAATGGTCAATCGGAGTCACGCTCTGTTACACTTCATCTGGAGCAAGCTTAAGTTAACTTATAGACCTACACCCTGTTAGTGATTAGTTACCCATTAAAACCCAATTTGTTGCATCGAAAATCACCCCGAATTTGCATCGGTTAACATATTGGAATGTTGCGTTCAATTTGAATGGCATGGGTAGTATTTCCGTGTGTTTCCCAAAACCGATTATCCCTTTAAAAAATGACATGTCCGCTAATAAAACGAAATCAAATAATACATCGATGTCGGAATGAATTTTTTTTTATCTAGAATAAAACCTACAGTTTGTAAATCCTGCTAGAAATACTTCAACCTCATTTAACGCACTCATTGCAAAAGTGCTTAATTAATAACACTTTCGAGCAATAACAAACTAGGCTTACATTTTGTATAGGAAAGGTGTTTTTTTTTGGGGTAAACCACATGTAATAACTCATGCCATTGATTATGTTTTTATAGCCGTTGTCAAAGCTGCATATTTTCATAAGCGCAGATTTTATGAGGCCATTATATTAGATTTTTTGTTACTCAATTTGATGCGAATAATTGGATGCCATGTGCATCAATTTTAAGTGATGCACTATTTCTAAACAGGTTTCTTGTGGCTTCAGAAACACCTGACACTTTTCTGATCAGTTTGCAGTCCAAAAACTGGCTATTGCCATTACATGTGCTTACATGCAAAAACAAAAACAAGGTGTTGAAAGCACTCAAGTTTTTGTCAAACTTAATTGAAATTCGAATTCGTATCTAAATCAGTTTAGAATATAATTTTTCTTGCAAATGCATGTCTGTAAAAAAAAAACATTGCTCTAACCAGTACATTAAAAAAGTAATATTATGACAATTCTAGAATTATAGAATACTTAATCGAATTCCAAGTTTGATAGTGGTGATATGGATGTAAATTATCCAAATTCATCTAGCATTCCACTTTCAAAATGCTTCAAGATGTTTGAATAAATTCAATTATCAAATGCAATTATTTTAGTAACGTTGAAAATCGACAAAATGGCCGCCTTTTTGGAATTCACTATGTGTAGTAAGGTGCATATTTGTTTCGATATTAGGCGTTTGTCCTCTGAAGAACCATCTGAACTTCCTCCTGTTTTCTCTATGCGACTTCGAGATCGAACTGTCCAGGTTAATAACCTGGTCCGATTAACCTGCCAAATTCAAGGGGCACCTCCACCAATCGTCACGTGGTTCAAAGATGGCCGAAAAGTTCGAATAGCAGGTGATTGTATTATTTTAATCCATATGTGTTATTTTGTTTTCATTTAGCTAAATGATAAATCTCTATAGTGTTTTAAAAGATAGTATAAAAAGTCAACAACTGTGGAAATACCAAAAAGATATTATTCACACACAATTTACGAAATTTGTCAAAACTATCTTTAAAATTTTCAAATTGTTTTGAACCAGGGTATTAAAAAATAATTCTAACTAGGTTCAGAATATATAAACATGTATTATTTATTACTACCGAGCATTGTAGGCAAACGTAATTGAAAACCAACTTCTTTTATCAATTTTTAAAATTCTTCTTGCGTGAGCATTTTCGATTATATTTATGTTTGATTATTCAAATTATTAATAATTTCTTTTTAAATTACTCAGTAAAAGGGTAATTTATATGTCAGTTATCTCATGCGCATGTTATATGATCCATATAATAATTACTTAAATGTGAATAACGATTAGTAAAATGTTAACAAAATTATTTTACGACAAAATAATCGTCAATATTTTGATTTTATGCTACAATGCTTACATGTAAGTTACTGTGCTCGTCATATGTTTTAACTGATTCAGATTAGTGTCAATACTTATTTTGGTATTTCCTGTGTGTATGAAAACATCTAGTGGCATTGACAATGAAAATAGAAATGTTTAGTACTGTTAAAAAGCTATTAATAGTATCGTTACATTGTAATCCAAATTACGTCACTGTTTTATTTAAGGAATAGCTGGTAACATGTGTTCTATGGATAGACAAATATGAATAATTGAAAATATAACAATTAAAGTAAATTTAAATATCGATTACCAATTTTCATAAGTACGAGTAGGTTATATTTGCATCAAAAATTTTTTTTTCAAATTATCAACACTGTTAATATTTGATAATGGAAAATACATTTAATAACTTTTTAATTCATATTCAAAATGATTATCTGTTGATTCAATTAACTGTTAGCATTTCAAGAAGTTATAAAATTTCATATCTATGTCAGTAGGTGATGTTTTCAATTCTTACAAGTACACGTAGAAAATGCAAGACTGATCAATTTTATTTTTCTAGAATACGAAATTTTCCAAGAGGATAATTTTCAAACATTGGAAATTCCCAAAGCTTGCGAAAATGACTCTGGAGAATACGCCGTAGTAGCGAAAAATAATCACGGAGAAATCGCCTGCAAATGCAGAGTACTTGTCGACAGTAAGCATAAGTCATATGTTTTCAATAATAATTTAGAATTCTACCAAATTAAATACTGGATGATAAAAGGTTAGCCTCACCACCAGATACTTTTTTTGTTAGTTAAATCATCAACTTTTTAAATTTGAATAACTAAAATCTCGGTGACCTAGAATATAAAATTTTAATTCGTGGAATTTAACAGTCTGTTGATTTCATTACCAAATATGATGTAATCATATTGAGCTGGTTTGAATTTCTTTGTATTGGCTCATTGTCTTTTATTGGTCATAAATTATTGCAGGAGATTGTGGTCGGTTGAGTCATCCCCCAACATTCTCCAAACAGTTGGATGACTTGGTTGTGACAAAGGGTGACACTGCAAGTCTTCACTGTAAAGTAGTTCATCTTGGAGGTCGTGCTACATGGTAAGTTCTGAGAGCTAATCTCTATCTTCAAATACATGTATTGTTTAAATATGTCACTAGAATATATAATTGAAATTGTATTGTATCCAACTGTTTGCTTGAAGTCTGTCAGTCTAAACATAGCAAAAACTAGTCCAAATTTTGGGGAATTTGTCTTTTTGCTTCAAATCACATTCTCCGATTGATCAGTTTTGTATAAATGTTTTGGTACTTTTTTTAGGTTTCAAGATGGTCAAAAACTTCCTCACTGCCGGAAGTATCGCATTAGAACTATGCCAGATGGCACTTGTGTTTTAAGCATACTCCAAGTGACGTCAACGGACGCCGGAACTTACACATGCGTGGCGTCCAACCAATCAGGAACGACCTCCTCTGCTTGTAACGTAAAAGTGGAAAACTACTCATCAGCAGGTTAGTCTGAGTTCACTTAATTAAAATTTTGTTTGTGCATATGAGAAAAGTTTTGCAAAATATTTCACCATAATTTGATACCTAAAAATTTATAATCAAATTAAAAGAACTTTTCAATCACTTACTTACCTTATCTTCACTAACTTTTTTTTTAAGATAATGAATGCAGAGGGATTGAACATGAACTACAGACTCACGTTGGGTAAGTTATTACATGCACTGTAGTTTTTAATTAACTTACTTAATTAACTTCTTTAGTTTGAATTGATGATGCTGAGGACAAGTTTTGTTAGACATAATTAAATCTGACATAACTAATGAAAGAATAAGGAGCAGAATCTTGATTAAATTATTTATTTCAACACCTTGATTTTATGAAACAAAGTTTCAACTATTTCGACGTGCAGATTAAAAAATTCCTCTTCGGTTATTAAGTTAAATACAGAGTTTTTAAATTAACTATATTTACTAAAAAACAGACCATTTTTCTGTTAGTATTGTTGTAATATTGAACACTGTGCAGAGTGCACTTTTGGAATGCCATTTACAAAAACTCGTACAAATCATTGACCTTTCATAAGATTATTTAAGCGTGAGAGATTTAACCTGGCTATACGGTAGTTTTCTTATTTTTCAAATATGTGCTTTTACTCAAAAGGGCCATAACATTCCTTAAAAAAATTCTCGAATTCCTTTTACGATGAAGTTTATCATTATTTTGCCTTAAACTATCATTTAGATAAGCGCGTTTAATCCGAGATAATGCGAGATTCACGTTTCAATTTTAATATTCATCGACTGTTTCATTTTATTGCCTGGTTTAGGTCATAAAATTTCATGTTTGATATCATGAGAAAATGTAAAATTGATGATGGTACCTGCCATGGTCCGTGCAGGCCGCCCAGAGAAATAATAAACATAAAAAAACGTTACACACTTTATATCATATTTATTGCTTATTGCTTTCATATTTATCGCGTTACATTGCATATCACTGCCATCTTCTACGACTTTCTGTGGTCGTGACTGTGATATTTCCAAAAAGAATTTCATTCTGGAGAAATGCCTGATCTGTTGCGGGCCAATCCTTGATGGCCTGAAAGAGATTTCAAAGCACAAAGAAAATCCATTACGAGGTCATTGTAAAAATGGTCAGTCCATTGATATCAGCTTGCGATATGGCCTGTACTAAAATACTGACGCCCAATGTATTGTACTATTTTGAGAATACAAATTAATGGGGTTAGGCATATGATGGCCCAAATAATTGAATGTAACTTAAGGTTAATAGTCATGAAGGGACAACATAATTTAAACTATTTAATTGACTTGCTCATGGGCCCAAACAGGTAAAAATCACTTGTTGCCAAGTGATTTTTACCTGTTCGGGTCCATGAAGCTGTATCTTGGTGGACAGTTCTTCAGGAGTGACAATGAACTCATTATACAGTTCGTCATTGGTTTATACCCAACCGAGCACTTTTTACAACGATGGTACACAGTGGTATACTGTGGGAAAAGTGCATCAATCGGCTCGGAGACTATGTTGAAAAATAGAGAAAGGCCCCTTCTTTAAAATGTATATTTCCGTTTTTCGATTGGATAAGCAGTTCATGAATAAATTCCCTGTGTAACTTAGATTGAAATACAGAAAGGTTATGTGAACATATGAGGAATGTCCCAAAACTATGCACCATATTAATGGTACACATGTACTTTGAGCAATAATCCACATTCAAGTCAAACGTGTTATTCCATACTTGGACACGAAATAACATATATATAACCCTATCTAATTGTGCACATTTGTCTAAGAACGAAAATCCTAAACCTATATTCAAACTCGTTTTTAATCCAGCCAAAACCCATATTCTTGTACAAGAATTTCAGAAATTTGGTCATGTTGTCAGGATTTGAATTCAAATGTATTTATAAATGTTTCAGGTACTCCAAACCTCCAGTGTTCCTAACGAAACCGAGATCCACCGAGGTGGTGGAATACGATAACGTCGAACTGATATGCGAAGTGATAGGGGATCCAAAACCAGAAGTTCTTTGGCTCAGGGATGGACTCACGGTAAGACAACCATATTTCAACTTTTTCCTTCATTATTTTGGATGGACACCGCACAATCATATCGACTGCATTATAAAAGGGAATTTAAAAAAAAATACCTTCACGTTGATGTATTTGTTCTAAGCTGGATCACAAGCCTATCACTTTCAATGGGTGAAATTTTAAAACACAATTACAGCCAAACAAAAAGAGATTAAATAAAAATAAAAATTG
>JAQGAE010002904.1:0-16233 GCA_034696685.1 Julus scandinavius | reverse complement strand
ACCTCGACCTGGGAGCGAACCCAGCATCTTAGGATCGAGAGGCAAGCACGTAACCCACTCGACCGCCGGCGTCGGCAGTCGTTGTATTACCTGTGGTTTAGATGGGGTAGGTTACATTGCAGAACTAGTAGACTATGTTGGCCTTACTTTGGTGAATTGCAATATAAACCTTCTTAGGAATACGTTGATAGATTGATGACTATTCAAGTCATCGCATCTGCATAAACAATTTTATTGAAACTGAAGTCTAGATGAAAAAGAGCCAAAAAAGAAAAAGTCAGCAATGATTAGCATGGAAGTAAAAGGGAGACGATAAGTGAGTGACAGCATTTTTGAAGGTTGGGTACGTGTTATTTATAAACGTAAAATACTGTAGTGACTTCACTGCATCGTAAATAGTAACATTTTGCAATTTGGTATAACAAGTATCGATATTTTGCTACAGTCAACAAACGTACATGTGGATAGGTCACAGAATTCGATCAATATCAATCCCAAAATATATTTGTGAAATTCAATAGATGTATAATTTAGTAAAAGCTAATTGAAATACTGCTTATTTTGTTGTATCATGTACCAAATATAATTATAGAGCTACATAGATAGCTCAATAGTGGTGTTTTTTGGTTAAAAAAAAAATTTGGATGTTGAATGCCGTCACACAGCATTAGGTAAAAGACTTATTGAATGAAAATGCTAAGTAATCATAAAATCACAATTTTATTATCACAGCAAAAGAAAGTTACAAGTCATTCCTCAAAACAATAGATGTTCACTCGCTCCAATATATACAGAATATTATGTGCAATGTAAATATCGTTCTGCTGCATTGGTGGTGTACAAAATAAAGGAACACATTCAGGAAAATAGGAAAACACTAATTAAAAAAATGACTAAATTGACTACTTATTTACAAGAGATATAGCTTGTCTGAAAATAAATTGCATACAAGACAACATCTATTAGTTGCAACGCAACCTTACACATTTAGCTATCTGGAATGTATAGGAAAGAAACAATAAACATTTCATCAACTTGTCACAAGTCGCACTCATTTTTTCCAACTGAAATCAAAATAAATTTGAAGAAAAAAAGATTTAAAAACTTCTTTTATTAAGAAATTTGGATGAAATTTTAGGCAAAAGCGCCGGATAGCTGATCAGAAAAGCCCTGTGAAGAAACACGTTTAATCTTGATGTCCGTTGGATAAAATTACAGATATCATAAGTGATCGATTGTTTTTCAAATGTTTTTAGAACGTCCATTACTTTCAGTTATGAAATCAAGATGTGATATTTTGTGACGGCACAGCAATGCTAGAATAATTAGAACTTGGCATTTTCATAATTTTGTCAAATTTATTCATTGCTTGTTTGAAAATCTTGCCCTTATTGGGCAAGATTTTCAAACAAGCAATGAATTTGAGGTTTAAAAAATTTTCATGACAAACTTTGCCAACATTTCCACAATTGCTCAAACCACCGAATGCAGAGCAAAGTAAAATTTCATTATAGTGCTTTGTAATTGAAATTCATTCGTATGAGCCTTTAAAATGGCACTTTAAAAATGGCGGCGACCTTTAAAACCACAAAACTAGAATTTTTTGCAGATATAATGCCACGATCGATATTGGTAGTTTGAAAATTTAATTCTGTTAATGCGAAAACCATGTATTTTAACATCGATTGGATAAGTAAAGTAGCAACTTAGATACAGGGCATGCTTTGTTTTTCTAGCGGTAGCTAGTGGCTACTATCCTCCCTTGCATAAATAGATCTACTTTGTCGTGTTGGCTAAATGACAGTTTACTGTATAATCTAACTAAATAATGCTTTTATTGGTACATTAGCAGTACCGTTGTTTTGTTACAAACGGGCGTCAAAATCTAACGTTTTTCGTCTGGGTGCGTGTTATCACGTAACCGCATAAATTAATCAAGTCTGAGTGACGTAATATATGTGGGCGTTGATCATTTAACATTCAGAGACACGTACTAATCTGTTGAGTAGTCAAATATTCATAAGCTGTTTACGGAAACGATTCATCTCCCCAGTATCCTAATTAAGTAATGGCGACCCACGTGTGGCTGCCTATTCGTTAATTGAGAAAAAGGTATTATTTGGAAGTTAAAACGTGCTTTAAAATATGCTCCAGGTAAATGGATAAATATAGCATTATTTTGTAGAGAGAAAAAAAACAAATTTAAATATAGCAGCCATAGAGAACAGCAGCAATAAGGCTCAAGTTGGAATTTTGTAGACAAAACAAAACACATGAACGTATTATATTTTTAAAAAATTCCAAAAATAAAAATATTGAATTCTATTTTGTAAAGTTTTCCCTGCATACAAAATGTATTATGCTGCATTTCCAAAAGCATTTACAGTAATAATGTATATAATATAACATATACAAAATTATCTCTGTACATGTATTTTTAGAAGAATTTTGGGTATAATATAGCAATTGTTGAAAAGTATGATTTTAAATGTTTTGAAAATCTGTGTGCCATGCAAATCTTTCGATTACATATTAGATATGCTGTTTCTTCATAAGCATTATCAAAATGGATTATAAATTTCAAATATTGCTTGAAGTAATACAATTTCATGCTGCCAGGGGATAGTGAAGTTTACATAACGTTAAACCTCTAATAACACGTATTATTGCTAATTAGATACAAACTTGTTGGTTGATTACAGCATTGCTCATTTAATGGTTTTCGACGCGATGTATTTAGAAGCTACTTGTGATATACAATGTGAGCGGATAAGATATCGCTAGTATTGTTTTTATCCAAGGGTGTAATTAGCCATAATTATGGCATTGCAATAATTGGCCTCAAAATAGCACAACTGTGATCGGGAAAATAATGCAGTAGTATATTTTCTCAAAAGCGAAATATTGCTAATGAGTTTTAAAAATGATTCTGTAGTTAGGTAAAAATTTAAGTTGATATCATTGGAATACTATAGAGCAAGGCCGTATATATGGGGAGGGGGGGAATCATGGGGATAGATCCCATCCCCCGAAATCCAATAATTTTAAAAATTTCAACCAGAATCCGCCAATTTTTAAATCCAAATCCACCAATTTTCCGCGATTTTTGGGCCATATGCCCCCGAAATGTGATCACATATACGGCCTAGCTATAGAGTATGCAAAAAGTTTAGAATATCCTAATGTTCAGTTTTTAAGAAATTCACTCACTTAATCAATTGTTCTCAACTCGCATAATAATCAGCGACTAACGTTTAAAATTTGAATGCAAAAGATGATGAGAGATGGGAACTGTGAACAGGAAATTGAAATATTAGGAATGTTTTAAGTATTTGAAATATTTGTTTACTAGTAATGCTCAGCTAGTATAGCTTTATTTAATTATTAAGTTATGCCTGTTCTCATCCTACATCTAAAGTATGTATGCAATGCACTTTAGGATGTTTATCAATAACATGATAATGAGAAAATGAAACGTTAACGTGAATTAAAAAATACCATTACTATAAAACTCATGATGAGTAGGTTAAAGTCAAAAAATGTAATAACAAAAATAAAAAATAAATAAATGTTGAAAATATAAATCTGGAAGTTACGGTTTAAAAGTGAGGCATTAAGCACAAAAAAACAATGGAGCGAATTTTCCGCATTATCAATAAAACTGAATTCGAAATTTTAATTTAGTTTCAAACATGTTTATAAAGATGCAAGATTTTTGAGTTTGGATACCCAACACATTTCATGAAAAATTGATGTTTTTTCTATTTCAACAGAGCTTATAAAAACAAAGAAATGTCTATTTCAAAGAGATTCTGGTATTCATTTTCTTGCGTTCAGAATCTATCATTGCAATTTAGCTGTCCCAATTAGTTCCTGTATACTCATATTTTCAATCTTTTATGTGAAAAAGGATAACTTACAATCTTGTTAAGTACATTATTAGATTAAAGTATTTACATCTGAAAAGCTGACCTGGACCTAATGATAAAAACACAGATAAGGAACTCTAATCTATATCTTTTAACTTCATTTCCAATATTTGATATAGGTCTAATGCCTAAAAAAGGTGAATTTATATTGTATTTAAATTGTATAAAAAAGTAGTTGATTCTATCCTTGCGGTTTAATGTCCTTAGGAACTCGAAAATTATCATGAAGAATATATTTACTAAGATATTAAAGTGAAACGCAATTGAACCTTACGTCCGTGATAAGAAAACGGATCTGACTACTATAACAATGTTCTCAAAAATGCCACTGTTTAGTAGAAAAAGTAAAGTAATGTTACAACAGGTTGCTCTGCTATTGGAATGGTGATCAGAAAAGTTTTAAATAGTACAAAAACAAACAAATATGCACATAGTGCAATTCATTTTTTAAATAAAGAGACAACTAAAAATTGACATCTACTGAGGAAAAAGACGAGGAAATGCTGCTTCACATCAAATATACCAATTAAACACATGACTAGCAGTGATGTAGCTAGACTTTTGTCCATGTCCTACGTTATGTCAATTAACCTACACTTGAGATAGCTGGGCTATACTGGCCAGCGCTACAATAATAATTTAATGAATGCAGTTTTTGCAAAACAAGTTGCATATTCTTCAGAAATATTTAATTAACTTGAGATTTTTCCACAAAAAAAAAGAAGAAAAAAAAGGCCCTTAATCCATGCAAAATCCGACAGGCACAAGATATTGGACCAATTTTTAAAACTCTTTATGCCCACATCTTTGCAACGATTGCAAAACAGAGTGATCCAAATTCTAGCATATACTACTCTTAAAAATATTCAAAAAAAAAATGTTTTCGAAATTCAGACGTTTTTGGAAAAAAATGTGCAACTAAAATGCACAATTTTCATCTACATATCACAATGTCAAATTTATTAACATTAAATTCAGTTTTCATCTAAGCAATTTGCTGTCAAAAAACTAGTTGACCCATATTTCAATTCCTTGTCTATATATTTTTTTAACTTGTATTTTTTGCTTTAGCATAATTTGTCACTGGCCTATATTCAAACGTGGAAAGAATCCCTTTAGACTTTCTAAGTGATCGATTTACTTTCTATTTTTTTATAAAAGATAGATAGACTTATAGAATGCGACATCATACTAATCTAGTCTCATAAAAATTGATGGGTGTTTTAGATATTAAACTATTGACATAAATTGCGTATGCGTGTAAATAATATGCTTTAGACACCGTTCATATTAATTAAAGCGCCATCCAATTAAAACAGGAGCTTAGCACAGGTATAGGTTCATTTTTAACATCACGCAATAAGGTCCAATAAAGGATCACTTAGATTAAACTTTTACTTTCACACCAATGTTGAATTATTTGCATTGCTACCAAGGTGCATATGCATCAAATGTTGAGCTCCGTTGTCCAGCAATTTGCATTATTGGATCAAGAAACCTAACAAAATGTTGACCAACCACGTTTTGCAAAACATATAATACTGTCTATGAGTCTTACAAACTCTAATGAACGTATACTCAGATCTGAAGTACATGCTTCTTGGAAAAAAAAGGAACTTTGAAAACTATAAAAATAAACAAATTTAGCTCTGATTTGCAGTAAATGTTGCTTTTTTTTCAAAATATACTGGCAAAAGCTCTAGGGGAAAATTTATAAATCCGTCCTAATTAACACATGCAAACCTTGTTTGCATGGAATAAATATCGCGTGGTACCAAGGAATAAAAAGTTGTATTTTTTGGGGTAAGGATGGTTTGTTCTCTTTGAAATAAAGTTGCGTGTATTGTACAGGTATATAACCATGTACCTACTACTTTTGGCATGAATCCAAAACTGCTTTTCTACAGCGAATACAAATTAGTTATTTTCAGTGAAGAAAGTCACGTTGGCCTCGCTTTATTGATCCATGGAAACATCGGTTTTTCCCTTTTCTTCTTCGAATAATTATGGATTATCACAATTCTGTTATTCTTATTCCTTCTTGCTGCCTTTGATGCAGCAATTGTTGTACTCCAAATTGCCATTTTTATATAGCTGATGGTCGACATTGACGTTGTTATCCAATTTCGTCACGCCATTCAAGCCACCATTACACGTGCTGACACAGCAAGGTGTTTTCGGCACTACCAAACTTATTGCGGAATAAATAACAAAGTATAATTTACCCAGCACGATTATTAACAGGCTCTGGTGTCCAGTTGCCCAAATGCGATAATTCTGGCCCCGAAACGGATCCGAGATAGCCGGACACAGCATATTATTTAAATTCACCTGAGTTAACTGGAAATACAAAATTATAATAATTAGTTGTAAGCCCTAGTGCATGATTGTTGCTCGATTGCAGCCATACAGTAATCAAATTATGCAGTCTTAAATCCCCAGGGAGCTTATTAAATTATTCCTAGCACGACCAGAATTGATTTTCAGTGACAAAACAGACGCAATCATTATTTTTAACCGCCTCTGGCGTGGCAACTTTATTGTCCATGAATAAAAACTGAAGAATATTATGCCAAAATATATTGTAAAGGAAAAAAAAAACAATCAAGGTTTTCATAGAGCCTTTGGTCATGGAACAAGCAACGCATTTTCGAATTGGGTCGTTTTATTTGATGCACAATTTTGGACGTCACAAAAACAACATGGAAATGCCAACTCTATTGACTTTCATCGATTATATCATTAGAGAGAGTGGGAAGGGGACATCAACCAAATGTGTGGGACGTTGCAAAGATACACCATTTAAAAGTGTAACCGCTATTCGAAAAAAATCACAATGTGCAATTTGGTATATTGTATTAAATTATTGTTTTCCCCCACAAGTGGTGTTTTATTCAGAAAGTGTTGATGGTAATTTCTATGACATGTCACTTAACATAATCATTATATTCAACCTGTTACTGAGTTAATACGGTTCATCAACATGAATTTATTATGCCATATTGGTAAAGTCGCACTCTACAGTTCATGAACATTTTCCCCTTTAGGTCATTGCATTGCGTTATATTTGGTATCCCTCATAATGTTTTATTAGATATTAAACATAACAACAACAAAATGCTAAATGGGTATAATTAATATTGCATTGGTTTTGCAGATTCGACTTACCAAGCCAAGCAGCTGCAATGGCACAAAATGATACAGTAACCAGGAACCGAGGGTCAAGAAGGTCCAACTGAAGTCCTGAAACTTTTCCATGGAATACACCCCTATAAACAGAAGAACGAAGGTAAGAAAGGCAATTTATAGATAATTATTCGTAATTCGTAAAATGAATAGGGATTGTGTAATATATATACATATATATTTATAAAAAAAAACGGCTAAACTTTGAATTCCATTTAAAGACGTAAATAGACTCTTTTCAAGTGCATTTGCAGCGTTTTTATACATATTCTCGACATCGATATATTCCTTCTTAATTTAGTGTCCTATGTTACTTTTAATTATGTGTACTTAGCAAGTATGGCAATTGCCATGGTAATATTCAACAACATGTATATATAGTACAGCTTACAACACTGATTTTTATAATGAACCATCGCCTAAGGCTCAAACAAAATTCATAAAGAGCGTAGTGCACAACGCTAATTAATAATGCCACTATAAAGTAGATGTATTGCTTAAATAACTCGGGCGGCATTGACTTGCTAATTAATATATGAAAATTAATTAACATTAAATAAAAAAACGTGTCTATAGCCCAAATTAATAATCCATACTTCAAGTGTAATTAGTGATGTAGCAAACTGAGATAATCAGGTATATAATAATTAGCTTATCATGTAATCATAACTTACAGCAACACGACGTGAGCATTAATTGATTACTTATTATAATAATTTCGAGTCCTATATACAGGTAGTATCATAACTTTGTGTTTCTGTCACCAGTGGCGTTAACGCTACTTATAAGGGCATCTCAGAACTTCTTATTGTAACAATCCTATTGCCCTTTTTGTCAGTATATTTGAGTTATCATTGCATATATATATATATATATAAAAGCCAAAATTGATTTTTGGACTCTCTGCCATTCCCAGCGCCATCTACAATTAGAAGCCCTTAATCAAGATAGGACTGACAGAGCAGTTTTGCATTCACAGACCACTCAATATTCAGGTCGTTATTTTCAGTTAATGCACACCAAGCCTGTAATTTATTATGCAAACATTTAGGCCAGTATCGTACATAATATGTCTACACGACAGCCAATCTTGTTTTCCTTTCCACCTTGACAAAATTAATGCAAATGCAAAGGGATCAAGGGCGAACCGGAAAAAAAAACACCTAGGACACGTATAAAAAGTTGTGTTAACCCACCTCCGATCCTCAGGAGGTAGAATGGTATTAAAAGCATTATAATGTGTTGTAAATAATAAATCTCCATTTCAAACGGCAGCTGAAATGAATCAACAGTTGTTATGAATGCCCACTGCGGTATTGATAAATATATGCGAGCATTTTGAAACAGAAATGGAAATCAATAAAAAAAAATAAAAGTCCAACAAGTCCACTTACCAACCTAGTGTTGACAACAGGAAATACAAGGGCCAGAACTGCCCCATTTAAGGAATGCATATGCCACCGAAATAAAGCAGTTACCAATGGACTAGGTGGCGATACCAAAAGAAATATCTGCAAAGAGAGAATGAAATCTGAATGAGACTAGGTTATTAGGTGAATGATTTGACACTTGCGAAAGAAACCAGATGGGTGAAACCTAATTCTAATCTGTTGACAGCTATAAAGGCAATGATTAACTATGGAGATGTAGGCTAAACACGAGAGGGTTAACACTGTACAGAGAACAATCCCAGGCTGCTGAAGTCTTCTTACCTAGGCTTTCACTAACTTCAAAAGTAAATGAGTGACAGTTTCAGGTTAAGCTTGAGCAGGGTTAAAGCCAAAGATGGAAAGCTTATAGTACTGAAACTTGTACTACCAATAAACAAGATTTAGGTTTCAGTTTAAAACTTCTAAATCAGAGCATTTTTTGTGAAGCTAGAATGCTAAGATAAAACTTGACTATATCTTAAATTTTGTTACTATCTGCTATAAAAAATGTTAACAGTGCATTGATAATCCTCCCATAAGTCTTTCATTATCAGATTTTAGCAAAAGTATATAATACTCATTTGTTAATAAGGTAACAAAAATAAACCCTACAAACATTCGTCTCAATGACAAAAGGAACTGCAACTCTTGGTGTTTTCTAACCGAGACATTTGTATTTTTGCAAATGGGTTCTGGAAGACTTAGCATTTACATTTTCTTGGCTAACAAAATGATATTTGTTCCGCTCGAGTGTATTACAAGACACGTGCACCAAGAAACATCACTAAAATGTATGTTCACTTGTTAATGATAACGCAGTTACTTTAAAATGGAATTCTATTTGTTATCGTTACGCGGTTGCTGGGCACTTTGAACAATAAAGCCTGCCGTGCAATTATGCACTAAATATGAAGAGCTTTTTGTAGACTGTGGAAGCAAACGGGTACTCCCTGGGACATTAAATCCATTAGCTCTATTTTAACAACTAGTGCCAACACTTGGCCTGATTTGAATTTCTGCTACAGGCGCAAACCTGTGCAGATAAAACGCAATATAGCATTTCACTCCAGAGATCATCGTGTGAATATCATTATAGGAATGCTATTTATATGGCCCGTAATAAAGATGTATGGCCTATAAATAAATATACCACCGTGCTATTTCAAACCAATAGAGAATGGATTGCAGGTTATTTATGTGCTTTCTAGTGTAAACGTTTCCGAACACAATGCTATATAGGCGAATTCTCGTTTTACTACATCATCCAGAGCTGCAGGTGATCTTATTTACCAAAGAGAAAGCGCAGCTCTGCTACATGTAGAAATGTGGGCCAAAATAAATTGAAATGTCATAACCAGTAAAAAGAACAGTGCTTGTCTATGCAATCAGTGGGAAACCAGTCGAGCTTGGTATTCAGGGTTGCACAAAGAAATGCATTGGAAAAATCTGCCTATAGGCTATAGTTCATTTGATCTCTTTAACATTGGTGTCTTGTTAATGCAAGTCATGACAACTGAACCATGGTTAGCATTATTTTCAAATTTCTGGCCAATTTGGTTTGTTGCGTCAATCAACCCAATAGATTCTAAAATTTCTACCCCAAAAAGTGGCAAACAAGAACGACTGTAGCATGACTCTCTGTACTGGTTTTATACAAAGTTCTAAAATGTTTCAGGAACTTCTCAGACTTGTCCAGTTTTCAAAACTATTTTTTCTTGACTATACTGACGACTGAAATCTCAAAAATATGACTATGTACCAAACAACTTCTTGACTTCCCATTGTTGCTCACAGAAATTGTTTTAGATCACAATTTACACTGTGGTGAAGCAAATTGATTGGTTTCTATTTTTACAGCCATATTGAACCACCTTGAATTCAATCTGGAATCTCACCCCATATTTGAATTTAAATTCAGAACAAATTAAAATTTGTTTTTATTTGGTTTGCGAATTTTCGTGACATATTAAACAGTTGTGGGGAAAATTATTTTTTAGGTGAAAAAACGTGCACAAAAATATGTAAATTTATATTTAAAAGCAAATTTGCATGTTGCATTTTCCTGAATATTTCACAATAAATCACTTCCGGTGTTTTATAATAACTCTTAGAATGCTGACTGATGAGGTCATGGAATTTCAACTGTTAAGTTGTATACGTTCACACATGCTGCATTGATAAGGCTACCAAAGTGCACTTGTCATTTACGAGGTCTGCAAAAAAAACCATGTCATTTATAAAGGTTAACAAATAGCACATGCATCCATCACACCACCCATTGAAGGCAAAAAAAAGGTCTACTAGTATATGCAATGGAATTGTTATGGAGGTGCAATACTTGGATCAATATGACCATGACCAATATTTTACAGTTGTTGGTATGTATTTAAACACACAGCACAATGGGCTACATCTGCAGTATGGCTGTGAAAGACAAAATGCAGACATTATGCAGACTTATGTGTGTGTGTGTGATGTTCATATTACAGTTATTAGTAAAGTGATGGAAAACGTTTCTAAATGAAATGTGGAGCTCTCCTTCCCTTTCCTTGTATGCTGTACCCAGACGCTTGAAATTAACGTGAGCAAATATTTGTTTCAAGATTTTAAACCAGGCAGCAAAAAACCACCAGAAAATAAATCAATATGATGATCTTGTGTGCATTCTGGCATTTTAGAAAACAGCGCAAATTCGTTAGAAGTTACTTCAATATTGTTTTCATTAAATAAAACTATCAGTTTTTATCGATTCTTGTGAAATTCCAAGCTGAATTCCAAACACTAAATTAATATAACATCTTTAACTATGTCAGAATGATGACATGCCAATATAATTTATATACTTTTTTCTTGACCATGCAGTGATGTCTCAATGATTTTCATTTGGGTTACAATCAATGTTAATTGATGGTCAAGAAGCAATTCCTATTTTCGGTCTTTTGCTGAAACCTGTGTTATAATGCAATACCTCGCCAAATTTATTTATAATCCCAACTCTCTGGCGCCATATGACAATGCAATGTATAGCATTCCCTTGAACAGTGTAATTGTTGCATTCATACTTGCTGAGACAAATGCAATTTGTAGCAGCCATTAAATCCGACGGAGAATCCTTGTTGTAGATCATGATAAAAAATACTTCAACACATAAACATCATCATCAAAAACAGTTTGGTGTCTGATGCCCTTTTCATTAAATCTTTCCATCGGTATCTGTTTCGTGTTCTAGTAAGGACAGCCTCTACAGACTTTCCCAGCAACAGTCCTTCACGTCATTAACCCATAGTCAATAGATCTCGTGTTCGCCCCAATCATCATTCTAAAAACTAAGGTCTTAAATTCCTAGCTCGTCATCCATTCTCCAGATGTGTCCAAAATAATCGAAGTTTCTGCTGGCTGACTTTCTACAGTATTCTCCATGGCAAGTATCCACCCAAAGAACATTGTTGCTGGTTGCAGATCTTCATTTACAATATTCTCACTTCACAGCACAGTCCCCTTTCAAACTTTGTGTGAAGTGGTTTATAATAATATAAACAGAATAAATAAATATTTTTTTCTAGTGCTAGCTTCTATTTCTATAGTTCGCAAGTTCCATTTAACAATTTAAATGAGCAACCTGCAATCCGGGAAAAATGCACAATTGGAGAATAGGATAATAATGTATTCTCGAATCAATATAATGAATTAATCTATATATGAAGGGCGTTATAATCCCTTTTCATTATTTAATCATCCCTATTAAATCTAGACTTTTGTAGATTCAATTGTCTAATCTCGTTAAACGATTTAAATGACGGTATAGACTTAAATAGGTAGGTTTGATAGTTCCATCTAAATATTTCATTAAACAGCTGACATCCTGATAGCAGTTCTAAAACATTCCGAATTATCTGACTAGCTTTTAATGGATTTTAAGATCAATGTTGAAAGTGGAATGAAATATTCACGTGGGTTTCCCCCTTCACATCCATCTTTCCGAAATGCTTTAGGACCCCATTAAATTCAATTGGCATGTTGTGAAAACAATCCCAAGCAAGCTCCAGAAAGTCAAATAGTCAGTTGACAGAAACTAAAACATATCAGTCACCCACCCTTTATACCACTGAACAGTTTTTCTGACTGCCATGTTGTGTGCAATCAGGTTTACATTGGCAAGGGAATTTCTACTTTCATTGTGGATTTTTCAGAAGGGCGAACATAGTTGTCAATTTGGTCTATCATCTGCCACATTGACATAAAATCAACAAACTACAATAGGAGAATATTTTGTTCTAGTTTTCCCAATTGCATTTATTTTCTTCATGTAAATATTCAATCTACCTTATATCTAAAAATTCCTAGGTTGCATTATTTTGATATAATATAATCAGGGAATTGCTTTTCAGATATTTCTCGAAGTAAGCTTATTTCAAATAAATTTCTATTCCTTCGCTATAATATAGTATAAAATGAATTTAAAACAGAATACTAGGAATATAAAGTATAACACAATATCGTGTCAAAATTCACGGTCTATCGATCGATACATATCCTGCGTTAAAGCATAAATAGCTTGTGATAAAAAACTAATGCATGGAAATTCATGAAATAAAAACAACAGGGTTTATATGAATTAAAAATAAGATTAGGACCTGGTCAGAATCATAAAACGCGAAACTTGCAAGTTTCTACAGTTTCATAAGAAAAGTAAAATGGCAAAACTTACCAAGTTACATGCACTTACAAGTAAAACTTACAAATAATACCAAGTACTTTCCAGAACATCAAGAAAAGCAGGAGCCTGCTGCATAATGAGTTTATTAAGCTGTTCAACTACATGAGTGGCGATTTTTCCTCTTTTTTTTACGATTTTCAACTATTTATCATTATAATAGGCAATGCATACCTCTTATAGCTAGAATAACTGACTGCACATCCAATGCAAGCAGTAATACTGCACTTTCGCAAATGCGTAGTTTGACGATAATGAGGTCAATAGAAGCTAATCGTCTACAGTTCTAATCTACAAAACCGTTGTCTTTTGCAACAAATCATTTAATCCATCGTGACTAGCATGCACTCACGAAAATCTGGTTCGATTAATTGAAGTAAGCATTTCAAGGGACTTCCCGCAACTCGCAATCAGATTGGAGATTATAGGTTTGTTCCACGTCCATTACCAAATTGAATTAACGAGACATTAGACCCCCATGCAGTAAACATGATTGTGTCTTGTTAGCAAAATCACATTGCACTTGTATACTTTTTAATAAGCAATATGCAATTAGATTAACTTGATATATGCCATACACGGAACATTTTGCAATGAAGCATTACAGGAAAATGATTGATGTTTGCTGCACCCATCAGATATGAATGCCAAAATACTGGACCAGAAAACCTGCAGTAGCGCATTATTTAGCACAGCATTTGAAAGCCTTCTAGGCCCACTGCCAAGTTATTGATCATTCACTTTGGCATACAAGTCTATTGGCCTGCGCAATGCCTAATTTCTCGGTTTTTTTCTCTCCACATACTACATATATTTCTCGATGATCGAAAAGCACACCCCAATTTCTACATTTCAGGCGCCTCTATATCATTGCGTACTCACTGTAAACATGTATGCATATGGCTCGAGTACTAGTTTTTGAAAGGTTTGCCAAATTTCACGTTTGCCATCTAAATATAGCAGGAAATCGTGTCGGGGAAAAAGGTGAATTACGTCACTAGAATTGGCTTAAATATACGGTTTAGAAGGGTACACGCATAGGGAAATCCCGAAAAAATCACGTGGATGAAGGCTGTCCTGTACCTACCTATTGAGCGCTATTCTTAAATGCAGGGACTTCTAACATTAACAATGAACTTGTATGTACAAGCAGTTAGGGAAGTTAACGAAATTCCATAATTGTTCTTGTTACTAGGTGAAAATAAAGAAATAAAAAGGCGAACATTTAATGAGTAGATTTACCTGACAAAGCGGGAAAACAATTGGAAGTATATACGCGTGCTATTTTTAAATTTATGGGGTCGTTTAATTGCAATTTGTGTTATGTAGTTAACAGTAACAATCGAAACAATGAAACTGCAAATACCCAGATTGGGATTGAATGGTTAATCTTCTTTAATTCACATGCACTTATTGTGCCAGGTAACATGCTGCACGTTAATGCTTCGTCATTTGAGCCTTTCACGTGAAAATCATGTGAACTCAGCAGTTTTTCATAAAAATTAAAATGCAGACTGTAGAGAAATTGTTCAACATTCAGTGAACAATTTAGAATTTTTGACAATGTCCTCCTGATATAATCAGCCTGATGTAACAGCTAGTTAAGTACTATAAGCAAAGACCTTTAGTGTTTTAGTAATGGATCTTAATTAACACCTGTAGGCTACTGAGAAATTGCCAAACACTTTTCATACGTGTTGAGATTTTAGATCTATACTGAGACATAAACATATTTTTTTTTATCCAAAAAACGTGAAATTAACAAAACAAAACATGTCGACAATCTTTCGAAGACTTCCTTGTTGAATACTATCTGTTTTAAATCGTCATATAACGATTTGTTAAGCAACCATAATAGACGTATGTTTTCTGATTACAAACAATTGGCAATTAAACATAATTACTGCTTTTATCATGTTGTATGAGTGAGCGCCATGCACCCCTGGATAAGCCCGTCTAGTGCAACAATTTCCAGGTTTAGATCATTGTTAAATCCATAATGCACATCAGAACTTCAGTATTTAATAAGAGATTCGTTACGTATTTGGAGACAATGGTGACCAGTGATATACCATTCTCATTGACGCATCCAGATAATTGAATGTTGACTATTGTAATCATCTCATTTATTTTTGAAACACCGTGAACTTCGTCATTTATTTACTCGAAAGCCATTCTGCCAAACCAAATCGCCCTTGGATCAATTGATCAATTTTAGTAGAATTTTCTTATCACACACGGGCATGCGTACTCAAGGTCTACAGATAGCTTTCAAATATGCATTAAGTTTGATCCGACAGTACTCTTATAAAATTAACCATCGATTAAATGCGAAGATTTGAATGTGACCGGAATTGTCTTATCAGTTACCAAACCATATAGCTACCAAATCATTAATCTTATCCCTCATTAATCAAAGCTCATTAAGTTGCTCAATTACCTTAATAAGAAAATGTTCGCCATGCCACAGCATTAGAATGGGTATTTGTCTTAATTGGAAATTTCAACACACTAATGAATAAATTTAATTGCCCGATTGATAAGATAATTACATACAATCTATATTATGAAACATTTTGTTGAAGACTGAAGACAAATCTGAACTTATAGACTTTGTATACTTTTGTAAATTTCTTCGTTTTGACATTTTACATTTAAATGCATACAGACAATCAGTTTCAAATTAAGCAATTTAAGAACATTTAAAAGCATAGAAGAAGCAATAAATATCATTACTTGCTCCTCTGAGTATGAAAGTGCATAATTGGTAAACTATCTTATCCAATCCAGAAGAAACTGGTGATCTACTAACAAGTCTAATTAAATATATCTGCGTAACCAGCAAATCCATTATTTTCGCTGATGATGCATGCCATGTCTTAATCTGTAGTTAAATAAAACCTAAGGGCCGGTTGCACCAACAAAGGTTAAATAAAAGGTTAGCTAACCTGAGGTTATATAAAACCACGAGTTA
>JAQGAE010002903.1:0-16234 GCA_034696685.1 Julus scandinavius | reverse complement strand
TTTTTACCATAGAAAAATTGCATTTTTGCCAAAGAAAATGTGCGTTTTTGCCTTAGAAAAATTGCGTTTTTACCAAAAAAAATTTGCGTTTTTGCCTTTAAAAAATACGTTTTGATCAAAGAAAATGTGCGTTTTTGCCTTAGAAAGATTGCGTTTTTACCTTAAAAAACTGCATTTTTGCCAAAGAAAATGTGCGTTTGTGCCTTAGAAAAATTGCGTGTTTCAGTTTTCATGACAATTCCAAAAGGTCATTTTCAACATTTAAAATTTTTTCACACATATCCCGGAGGCCCGGGCCCCTAAAAATCCCGACCCCGGGGTATATTCCTTCCCCTCCCCCCTCTCGTCAGGCCTGCTCATGAGTAGGAGCACTGATCGTACTCTGTAGTACAAGTACAGTACGTGTAATCGGTAGTCGGTAATCAAACTTGGACAAATATGTACTCGTGTGCGGAAGTACCGATTAAGAGTACCTGTGGAGTTGTATCGTACACATACTCGGGTAATACTTACTTAAACGTATTTCTATTCATACTCGATTACATCGGTACTCATAATTTCAGCTTACGGTAATACTCGAGGATATTCGTAATCACACGTTGCGAGTCCATTTTTGTAATCGAGTGCATTGTACTCATACGTTTTGAGTACATTTGCATTCAACTACTTTTGTACATTTTGTAGTCAATTACTCTTGGTACTAAATTACTCTTTCACTCGTTACTCAAATTCTTTGAATCTACTCAATTACTGTTTTACTCCTTTACTCTTTTTCTCCTTACTCGAATTCATTCCATGTACTCTTTTACTCGTTATTAAAATTCATTCAATGCACTCAATTACTATTTGTACTCAATGGCTTTTTTACTCGTTACTCAAATTCTTTCAATGTACTCTTTTACTATTTTACTCGTTATTCAAATTAATTCAATGTACTCAATTACTCCTTAACTCTTATTTGTTACTCGATACTCAAATTTGTTCATTGTACTCAATTACTCCTTTACTTGTTACTCAAATTCATTAAATGTACTCGATTACTCCTTTACTTGTTACTCGATTCTCAAATTCGTTCATTGTACTCAATTACTCTATTACTCGTTACTCGAATTCATTCATTGTACTCAGTTACTTCTTTACTTTTTACTCGTTACTCAAATTCATTCAATGTACTCAATTACTCCTTTACTCTTTTATTTGTTAATCAATTCTCAAATTCGTTCATTGTACTCAATTACTCCTTTACTTGTTACTCAAATTCATTAAATGTGCTCTATTACTCGTTACTCAAATCCATTCAATGTGCTCAATTACTCTTTTACTCGATTACTTTTTACTGTTTTACTTTTTATTCATTTGCTCTTTTACTCCTCTACTCGTTACTGAAATTCATTCAATGTACTCAATTATTCTTTTACTCTTTTACTCTTTTACTCGTTACTCAAATTCATTCAATGTACTCAATTATTCTTTTACTCGTTACTCAAATTCATTCAATGTACTCAATTATTCTTTTACTCGTTACTCAAATTCATTCAATGTACTCAATTATTCTTTTACTCTTTTACTCGTTACTCAAATTCATTCAATGCACCCAATTATTCTTTTACTCGTTACTCAAATTCATTCAAGGTACTCAATATAAATTAGTTTTTTTACTCTTTTACTCCTTTAATCTTTTACTATTTCACTCGTTACTCAAATTCATTCAATGTACTCAATTATTCTTTTACTCTTTTACTCGTTACTCAAATTCATTCAATGTACCCAATTATTCTTTTACTCGTTACTCAAATTCATTCAAGGTACTCAATATAAATTAGTTTTTTTACTCTTTTACTCCTTTAATCTTTTACTATTTCACTCGTTACTCAAATTCATTTAATGTACTCAGTTACTCTTTACTCAAATTCGTTCATTGTACTCGATGTAAATTTACTTTTTTACTCTTTTACTCGTTACTCAAATTCATTTAATGTACTCAATTACTTAATTACTCTTCACTCAAATTCGTTCAAGGTACTCAATATAAATTAGTTTTTTACTCTTTTACTCCTTTAATCTTTTACTATTTCACTCGTTACTCAAATTCATTTAATGTACTCAATTACTTAATTACTCTTTACTCAAATTCGTTCATTGTACTCGATGTAAATTACTTTTTTATTCTTCTACTCTTTAATCAAATTCATTTAATGCACTCAATTACATAATTACTCTTTACTCCTTTACTCGTTACTCAAATTCATTCAATGTACTCAATTACTCTTTTACTCGTTACTCAAATTCATTTAATGTACTCAATTACTTAATTACTCTTCACTCAAATTCGTTCATTGTACTCGATGTAAACTATTTTTTTACTCTTTTAATCCTTTAATCTTTTACTATTTCACCCGTTACTCAAATTCGTTCATTGTACTCAATTACTCCTTTACTTGTTACTCGTTACTCAAATTCATTAAATGTACTCGATTACTCCTTTGCTTGTTACTCATTACTCGAATTCGTTCATTGTACTCAATTACTGCCCAACACTGATGGGTGTGGAGTATGCTAATCCAGCGAGTGCGAGTTATAATATCGTTGTTTTGACCTTTTTTCCCACTATCGAAATGCTTCCTTCCGATAACCTCTAGAATCACAACCATTTTTTTCCTTCTCTCCTGCGTCATATAACAGTGCGTTACCCTTCCATTTTTCGTTTATCCCCATCTCCCCAGCCTCCTAAACTTGGCAAGTCCCCCTACTCTCTCTCTCTACATATCTTTTCAACTCCTGTTGCCATGACAACGAACACTATAATGGTAGTTACAACTGCTGAACTGTAACACTGCGAGTTTAATGCAGCAGCGTGGCAAATGTAGAGGTCGCTAGCTCACGTGGACGTGTTTTTTTCATGTTGTTGTTGTTGTTTTTCTTCTTTGCCAATATATGAAGAGAGGGTGATTCTCCCGTACAAAAATAGAACCGCACGCCTATTATTACACCCCTAGCTTTTCACACACGCGACTATAAACTGAGTAAGGGCACGTGTTACTATTGTCATAGTGGGTCATCGATTTCTACACATTTTCTCAACTGGGGTCATCGAAATATGACATCGCTGTTCTTAATTAATTAGATCGCCTTCATTGAGGATTATTCACGTCATCCTCCATGGACTCCATCCAAAAAGGACATCCCCGAAATTCCTTCAAAAATCGAACTTCCCTTACTCTCCAGTCCGTTTTAGCCATTTTAGCCCAGTACTCTCCCCTCCCTCTCCCTCATTTTTTTTGAAAAGTAGGGTGTCCAGAAATTTTCTTGCATTATACAAAGGCCGATCATATAAATTGCAAGCACCCCCTACAACCTCTTGAAGACGTCCACAAAATTCCCTCACAAATTTACCCCCTCATCCCTATCCACACATGGTGTCCACTTTAGCCATTTTAGCCCAGACCTCTCCCCTCCCTCCCCATCATTTTTTTTTGAAAAGTAGGGTGTCCAGAAATGGTCTTGGATTATACTAAGGCCCATCCTATAAATTGCCAGCACCCCCTACAACCGCTTGAAGACGTCCACAAAATTCCCTCACAAATTTACCCCCTCCTCCCTGTCCACATGGTGTCAATTTTAGCCCAGACCTCTCCCCTCCCTCCCCCTCATTTTTTTTGAAAAGTAGGGTGTCCATAAATGGTCTTGGATTATACAAAGGCCCATCATATAAATTGGAAGCACTCCCTACAACCTCTTGAAGACGTCCACAAAATTCCCTCACAAATTTACCCCCTCATCCCTGTCCACATGGTGTCCACTTTAGCCATTTTAGCCCAGAACTCTCCCCTCCCTCCCCCTCATTTTTTTTGAAAAGTAGGGTGTCCAGAAATGGTATTGGATTATATACAAAGGCCCATCCTATAAATTGCAAGCACCCCCTACAACCTCTTGAAGACGTCCACAAAATTCCTTCACAAATTTACCCCCTCATCCCTGTCCACATGGTGTCCATTTTAGCCATTTTAGCCCAGACCTTTCCCCTCCCTCCCCCTCATTTTTTTTTTAAAAGTAGGGTGTCCAGAAATGATCTTGCATTATACAAAGGCTATAAATTGCAAACACCCCCTACAACCTCTTGAAGATGTACACAAAATTCCCTCACAAATTTACCCCCTCATCACTGTCCACATGGTGTCCGTTTTAGCCATTTTAGCCCAGACCTTTCCCCTCCCTCCCCCTCATTTTTTTGAAAAGTAGGGTGTCCAGAAACATGCAAAGGTCCATCCTATAAGTTTTCAAGCACCCTCTACCCCCTCTTGAGGACGTCCACGAAATTCCTTCACAAATATACTCCCACCCCCTGACCACACAGTGTCTATTTTAGCCAAAGACCCCCACCCCCTTACCCTCTGTCCACACAGTGACAATTTTAGTCAAAGACCCCAACCCCCCTCATAGGCGTCCTTCATTTTTTATGGAAGTAGGGTGCCCCGAAAATGTGTTGGAACATACAAATTCCCATCCCTTAAATTTCCAAGCACCACCCCCTCTATCAAAACACGAAGACGAGGAAAGTGACAAAGATGACATGTCTGAACTTGAACGTGTGAGTACACTGCAGGATGCCAAGACATTCCTCGATGAGTTAAGTTGATACTTCATGCAGGAAGTCAATGAAGGCAGTAGGATGGAATTTCTTGCTAAGGGGCCATTCAAAAAGGACGTCCCCAAGAGGGGGTGGGGTGTCTTCTGGTATGTTATGGACACTATGTGGAAAGGGGGAGGGAGGGTGGCAGCCATTATGGACGTCCACTAATAATGGTATTGTTCAGTTTTAAAGACATTTTCCAAAAAAAAACACAGGGTGTCTTTACTTCCTTCTAGGCTCTGTAAACCCTCAATATTTACATTTTTTAAACCATTTTTTTAAAGATTTTGACAATGCGCCATTTATTTTGACAAAACTTGCATTTCTTACTTTGCAAATTCTTGCCTTTCACCGATCGAACAACTCTAATATTGGTATCGCAGACTAAATATGGCATATTGATTTGCTTACCCCCTGGAAATGAAGGTTCAGGATGACAGGAGGAAACAAATTGGCGAAATAATTGGGTAAAAAAATGGATGGCTTTTCCAAAAATTTCCATCCATGCAACGAGACACAAAATATTACGTGCTTGTATAAGAAGTACGAGTAATAGGAATTTGCGTACCGTTATTCTCAGTAATTTTATTTCCGCAACTCTAGGGGATGGAAATCAAAAAATATAAACAAATCTTGGCAAAATGTATTCTCTACATCTTAAAGTCAATTTACAAAATTTTTCATGAGCCATTACGACAAAATTTCTGAATAAATTTTAACCGTGTCGCAATTATTCTTGCAGAACGTATTTAGGTAGCGAAACCGGGGCAACCGACTTTCAAGAAGCTACTTAGATATTTTTAAGTAACAACTGTAGCAAAACATAATCAGAACCATCATAGCTCCTCATCGAGAATATGCGGAAACATGCCTACACAACTCCGGTTCGCCCTATGTTGGAATATTACGCTCCTATTTGGAACCCTCACAGGATGGTTCATATTCAGGATATAGAGATGATCCAGCATAGGGCAGCCAGATTTGTTAAGGGCGATTACATAGATTCCGCGAGTGTGACAGAAATGATCCACTCTCTAAATTGGGACACCTGAGGTCCACACGCGAAAAGTTATCTATGGGGTTATTCAACGTTTTAATCTTTCTCGCAAATCAAATATATTAAGGCCTAACGACCACTTTAGGAGTAGTCATAAATCACTCAAATCCTTTGACCTTGGCTTCCTGCCAAGACGGATGCTTGCTATTGGTCCTTCTTTTTGTGTGTGATTAGACAATTGAAAAGCCTTCCTGGCAAATGTCCAGATTTAGTAAAAATTCAATTTAACAATGATGTCTAAGTCGTAACTGACATAGGAGCATTCTTCTTAAATTGGGTGCGACCTCCCCTTCCATATGGCATTTATTTGCTGACTGTAGGGTACTGAGTTGAACTGAGTTCTGATATCATGTTTCCAGAATAACAGACACTAAATTGTCACATTAGAGGGAGTTTGAATATAAGACTTTCAATCGTCAAGGGATGTAAAATCAAATTTGAAATACTTCAGATCGCTGATTTTTCGCACGGATATAGTTTTTGCATTCCCTGATGTTTTCAAAGTAATTAAGATTAATTTCTAATAGAGCATAGCTATTTCCACAAGGAAATAAGAAAATGTATTAAGAGATGCTGCACTTCTAACGTATCATCGCGGATGTTTTTACCATTAAATCGTATCGATTTATTTAAGCAGCAATTTTTTAAAAATTACTACGGTATTAATTAAAACGCATTATACACTGTGGAGTCATAAAAAAGTAGAACCCAATAAAAAAATCACAACTTGGTTGAAAAATGCTTCGATTCTCTGGTGGCTTTTACGCAAGCCCGGATTCTTAACGCTCCATTCTTTGATTGACGAATCGATTATACACCGGTCGAGTCCAACCCAAGTTTTCTTAATTCATAGTTTCGAGTCTTCGATATTATTAATCTTCGATTTGTAAACCTTTTCCTGGATAACACCCCAAATTTTGTAGTACTCTTGATTCCAGTCCGGACTGTTTGGTGGCCAGTGGTTGGGTTCCATGAACCGTAGAGTTTCTCGTTGCAGCGGTTCAACCGTTTCTTGAGCACGGTGAGCGGGCCCACCGTCTTGTTGAAAAATATCCGAAACTTGTCGCATGACCGGACAAGTTGTCGTTCCTACACTATTGTTCTATGTAAGTTTCAAATTTCAAATCGAAGCATTTTTCTCGAAGTTGTGATTTTTTTATCGGGTTCTACTTTTTTATGACTCACAGCATATTTCACAGGGATAGTTGACCTCTGGTCAAAATTTGGCCTCACAACTTTTTTTGTGTGACCCGTGTGAAATGGACATGTACATAACGAGAGAAGAAGCATTGTAAAAACAAGATTGAAGTGGTATGGGCACTTGGATAGATTTTGAATTTGTTGGGGAAGCGGGGTGTAATTGGAAAAATGGGTGACTAGTTGCATGAGAGCGATAACAGATGGCTCTGAAATCCTTGGGGAAGATCTGCGCTGATTCCCATGCCTTAACATGTGACTGATAAGATAACAAGTCCATGTAACAAGAAAGTCTGTCACGATTGGTAGCATTTAAATCGAGTATTACTGCATGAGATATAATTAGAACTTAACAGTGGTGGTGGTAGGAAAACTTCCTGAAACTTACTTACTATCCTACTTATTAAATTCTTCTCGCCAAATGCTATTCCAGAGCAGTCAAGAAGGGTTCACTAGCCTTCCATGACAGATTTAAGGCAAGAAGAAGTACATTTCCCCCATGAGGCCTCAGCAAGTTAAGACAAACAATGGCATTTACTTTTGGTTCGAGTGGTTCATTTACCCTCATTTTTTTAAAGTCTCAGTCATTTATATGTATAACTAATAATTCGTATGTAATTCTTATAAAACGGGTACCAAAGTGAGTAGTGTTTTTGATCATGCCAACAACGCTGCTGATAAGGATACTGACATCGCCCTCTATTGGGAAACTTTTCAACAAACTTGTAAATTAGAGGTGGGTATGGAAGCAGCATCGGTTGGCATGTGGCTGGGGTTTGAAGGGGATGATACAGAGCAAGAGGTTGCCACAAAAAAGGCGAAATGCATGCTGGAAAAATGGTGGAAGCTTAAGCCTGATTCCCACCTGGCCAAAGTCGCGCAAAACTCACACGAAATCGTCTGCTAAATCAGGAAGTGGACATTCGCGCATGTGCAATAGGTAGTGAGGCAAGCTCACACGACGTCACGGAAATGATCCTCGCCATGCCGGATTCACAAACCACTTTTGGAAACGCACAACATGGCGGCCAGGATCTTGCCATGTATCGATGACATGCTTCACGCCATTAGCAGGAGCGCCGATCTTTCGTGCTTCCGTGAGGTGCACCAAGTGGGAATTGGCACACAATTTTGTCCGGAGTGAGCGAGCTCATGTGCTTTGTGAGTTGTGAGCAACTTTCGCCAGGTGGGCGTCAGCCTTAAAACAGAATAGAAACCTGAAGGCGACAGAATGAAGTGCAGGGCAGCTTGGAATTAGGACACAACTTGTTTCCCTCATGGGTGGGGTATAGACTTGCCCAACAACTGTAGCGCCTCCTCGAGGAGGCATCTGTCTTAAAGGATCAGCTACGAATCAGAATCAGAATCAGGCAAAATCCGAGCATGACATCAAGAAGATGGTCAGAGTTTGGGAGGAATGTGACTGGCTGAATAGCTTTCAGGGAAATAGCACGCTAGCAACTTATAAGAATAATAAGAAAATAAGGAGAGAAATATTTTACGACAACTCCTATACTAGTGCCCTGTTCTTCGGAGTTAGGGCAGGATCGCTGTCCTGTGATAATTTGGCTGGGTCACCTGCTATGGCCAACTTAAGGCGTTCCTTTGAAATGTGCCCAGCCTGTCTATGGTCCTCTCTGTCACGCTAATTTACGTGATACGAACATATAGTTTAACTGTTTGTCCTGTAGACCCTCTTCAGGATCAACCCGCAACTGGTTGGGCCCTCTTTAGCCTCAGTCGCCTTTGGGCCCTTAAATCTCAACCAACAAATGTGGAACATAGCAGTGTAGTGGAGGTATAGTAATGTAGGGCAATACCCGCACTACAGTAGCGCCTCCCAACGGAGGGTCCGTCTTAAAGGATAAGCTGCAGTTTAGGCCCAGACTACACCAAAAGCAAAAGCAAAACCAGAGTTTCTGAAAACACAATAGTCGAACCATGTTTTCAGAAACTTGCTTTCGAGTTTTCACGCAAACTTTTTTTGGAAACATGTTTTGAAAACATTGCTTTTGCTCCGTGTTTTTGGATAGTCTGGACTGGGTTTAAGAATTCATCGTGTTTAGGTAATTAAGTAGATTGTACTTACAGTAAGGCAGCCGAGAAGACCTTGCTCGAATGCTCGTTGAAATGCGCGGGTATCTGCACACCACTCCAGGAGTTCCCTGGCGGCACTCTGGAACCCTGAAGTTGTTGCTAATGCCTGGAAATAACAATAAACAATAATAATTAGTCGTAATAAACTTTCTATCATTAGCAAGAACGACTTATATAAATCTTAATATTGTGTTGAGAGAAGATGTTAATGCGAAGAATGGCGTTTACAACATGACCGATAGTAGAGAATTATTCTTAAGTTTGTTTGTTTGTTTGTTGATTTTATAAGTTGGCCTATTTCTGCAACACGAGGTCTAAACACCAATGCCAGGGGATGAGTCTTCATCGCCTACCTTTCAATTTTGCCTACAAGGGGGACTTCCTCCCCCTCTCGAGGGGTCTTTAGCGTTCAACAATCAACGCCTGACCTCGGTTTAAACTCTCATCCAAAAGAGCTGCCACTTAGGAAATTTCTCCCATCCGTAAAAATTCCCACCGACCTCGACCGGGGAGAGAACCCCCGCATCTTAGGATCGAGAGACAATCACGTAACCCACTCTACCGCCAGGCTCGGCATTTATTCTTAAATGCTTTTTATTGAGAATGGTTGTATTGTTATAACACTGATGTTGCCAGCTATTCGCATATGCATAAATCAAACACTATTCACATAAAAAAATTACTGATGCTATCAAAACACTTTAAAAGAAGAAAAAAACCATACCTTATATGGTTTCTACGAATTAAGTGATTTACATACACCAGTTCTTATTTACCAAATGCAGATTTTTTTTTCGAGCAATATATGATTGCTCAATCAAGCAGAACAATCAAAACGACATCAATGGGATGTATTATGAGAGGCCATGAATGAATAAAAATAAAAAACAAGCAATTCCTAATAATATTTACTACGAAAGACTTGTCGTGTAATAATTTCAAAAGGTATGCGCGTTTGAATACCGTGATTTCAAGACTGTAATCCAAGAAATTTTACAAATTTCAAACCAAATCAGCAAATTATAAAAGAGGAATTGTACTTTTGCATTATAAGTGGGATTTTAATGCACTAGAAATGCAATTTTAAGGTAAAAATGTAATTTCTATTTCAACTGGGCCAATTCTCTGCTCTGTCGGGCCCTGAATAATACTGGCGATCCTAAATATATGGTCAAAATAGTCCACTCCCAAGATTCTGGACCCTATCTTCTCCAAAAATGTGATAGCTTTTACGGCTTTGCAGGATTTTGTCAGAGGATCTCCATAAAATTTAACTTTAGCTAGTATTTTAGCAAGTCATAAAGTTTGGGATAAATTTTATGAAGCAATGTTCACCGGCAAATGTTGATGTTTCATCTTTGACACCACTTTATAGGATCATGGGTGTTCGTAAATACCCTTCTCATCTTCAGCATCTTATGATCTTGCGAAGATGTCAATAATTCTAGATCTATCATCAAATCATCAGCACACTGTATTGATGATGTGATTAATGAATTAGATTGATTCAACGCGTATTTCGAGAATGTGCGTGTAGCGGAAAATAAACATTAAATTACAAAAAAAGTGATACAGAGATGACTTTTACTATACTACTATGCTCCACTTTCTAAATTGGGACTCGTTGAGGTCCAGACGCGAAAAGTTATCTACGGGGTTATTCAAACGTTTTAATCTTTCCTGTAATTCAAATATATTAACGCCTAACGACCGCTACAGGAGTAGACATAGTCACTCAAATCCTTTGACCTTGGCTACGTGCCAAAAACGGATGCTTACTATTGGTCCTTTTTGCGTGCGATTAGATGGTGGAATATCTTTCTTGGCAAACTTCCAGATTTAGTAAAAATTCAATCTAACAATGATGTCTAACCCCGGTACCACAGTTGCTCAAATTGCATTAGCTTGAGACTGTTTCAGCAACTGCGGGTACGGTGTCATCTCAAGCTTGAGCTGCAGTTTGGCACAAATTGCATAAGCATGAGACCGAGCTGTGTCTCAAGTCACCAAGACGATTGCGAAGACGAGCTCAAGACTGTGACAAGACAGCCAAATGTGATGCTTGAGATGCAGCTTAGAGGAGGCCAAGCTTGAGTTGCAGTTTGTTAAGCAGCTGTGGTACGGGGGTAAGTCGCTACTGACTTAGGGGAGCGTTCTCCTGAAATTGGGTACGATAGGCCATTTGTTTGCTGAATGTAGGATACTGAGTTGAGTTGAAGTAATACAAGAACACACGAATGACATTATACAGGGTGGGTCAATAAAAAGTAAGCCAACTTCATAAAAATCATAAAAAGGTTATTTGTAAATGGAATTTAATAAAAATGTGTACAAATATTGTTTTTCTCTTTACTTTCGAATTTTTGTCTTTCAAAATGGTGTTCACTGAAGAAGAATGAACCGCGATAAGTTTTTTTGCGTAAAACGAAAAATTACAGCGCTAGGCAATTTTTGAAACTGTTTCCGGAGAAAGATGCTAACTTTGAACACAAATTGAAATAGGAATTTTTTTTTGTATCCTATTTAAGCACACATGTACAAATTTTACATAAATTTCATTAACAAACAACCATTTCATGATTTTTATAAAGTTGGCTTGCTTTTTATTGGCCCACTCTGAATATTCAAAGCCTACATATTTTTAAAAGTGACAATGAGTACAAGACTCAAGACTATGAATCTGGAAGAATAAATGAAATGCCAAAACTATTTATTTATATTCCATTGATGAATCGCCACCATTAGGATCGATACATTCTCTCAAATATGAGGATTGAAATCTTCTGCACATCCCTCTAAACATTCTGCTCTATGACGTTACCATGGGTTAGTAAGATTTATGAGAAACTGCTTATTTAAGGGGTTATTGGCAAATAAAACTTCCATTTCTGAAATTCAATTACGCGTGTGGGATTAATTGACATGATGCAAGTTCGACATGGTTACTTCCGAAATTCATCGCCTCTAATACTGAGAGTCTAATAGATGCGGCGTTTTCTAAGTACATGTTTTGACGTCCGGATTCAAAGACAGGGAGAGAGAGAGAGAAATACGGGATTGGAAAACGAAATAAAACTAGGGGTAGAGATAAAGATTGGAGAGGGGGATTTTTCGCTTTTTATATACGGGAGACATGAAAAATAACGCAAAATGAATAGAGGGGATAATAGATGTTGGGTGGAATACACGTAATCTGCTCTGTGGTAACTGAATAGCCAGATGGTCTTATGGTGGAGAACTTTACAGGATGAGGGGGTTTCTATGAAGGGGATTTCTGGGAAGGGGGTAAGGGGCCATTCAAAAAGGACGTCCATGAAATTCCTTCAAAAATTGACCTCCTCCCCACCCCCTGTCCATTTTAGCCCCTACCCCCCTCATAGACGTGCCTGTTTTGAATAGTAGGGTGTCCAGAAAACATGTTGGAATATACAAAGACCCATCCTAGAAATTTCCAAGCACCCATCTCGCTACCAATTTTGCGGCATTTTTCAAAAATTTTCTGAACAACGAAAATTTCCTGACCTAAAAGGGAAATTCCAGCATAAAATTGGTGTTTAACACATAAATTTGGGCATAATTCCCAACTTTCCCGAGGTTTTAAAAATTCAAGTACATTCGGGACTGCGGACACGTTTCATCCGGTGTCATTCGCCCTTTCACTGACCTTAAAAACTCAATTAAACAGAAAAACCACAAACTGAAAAATACCATCATTAGTGGACGTTCATAATGACTTTCCCCCTCCCCTTCCTGTTTCTGGTTGGAGTTTAAGGGCCCAAAGGCAACTAAGGCTAAAGAAGGCCCTCCCCCTCCTGTCCACATGCCAACAAAGCCCCTACCCCCTCTTGAAGACGTTCTTTTTGAATGGAACACATGGAAGGATACGTTGGAACAAACAGGAGGGGGATAAACTTGGGGTTGATGACGATTCAATTTGTGGTCAAACGTGGGCTGGCAGACGAATACATGGAGCGCCATCTGGCGATGCACGCCAGAAACATTTAAAACAAGCCACACTTTGCTGAGTGAAGTGTGGAGGGGTGCAGTGCAGGGAGGGAGTAGAAATAGTAGTAGTAGCGGCTCCCAGAGGGCGCGTCCGTCTAAAAGGACAAAGCTACACGATCCATCATCATCATTATCATTTCCAGAAAGCAGCAATAGTGTGAAGAAGAGGCAGTGCAGCTCAATTTGCCCTGCGATGGCTACGGTAGCGCCTCCTATTGGAGGGTCTGTCATAAAGGATATGCTACACTTCAGTTCAGTATCCCCCTGACGGCGTATGAGCCTTTAGCATGGCATTTTGGATATACAATGTTAAAGGCCCGTTTGCCGCTAGATCAATAGTTTCAAAATACTGCAATCCAAGTTTTGGATTGTACATTTATTTTGGTGACAGTCAACAATTTTTGTTCATAGATAGTAGCACATGGAAGTCGAAGTGCACTCGATAATTTATCACTATTGTAAATTCTGGAATCGTGATTGCTCCAGTCCAGACGAAGGTAAAATACCTGGGGATTTGGTTAACCAGGTAGTGATTTCGGTTGTTCGTGTAATTTACGTGCAACTTGTACGTTGTCTTTCAGGGTGTCTTGGGATTTTTGTGAGAGGCCTTTGATTTTTCTGAAAACTTAAAGCTGTTCTTACTGCTTATTTTTTGATGAGCTGGCTGTGAAATTCTGTTTTCGTTGCTTGGTAAAGTTTTTAGTGACTTTTACAATACACTGTAGATCACTTTTCTTTGCCAACAATTCAGAATGTAATCTACAATGTGAGTCATAAAAAAGTAGAACCAAATAAAAAAATCACAACTTCGTGAAAAATAATTTGATTTAAATGAAATTTTGCAGTTGTTCTAATTTAATTTGTAAAAATTCAAATTTGATCGCATAGATGGACGCAGCTTATATTTAATTCCTGTAGGTGGCGTATTGAGATAAAATTCGTCTGCTCAAATATCGAGAGCATCAAAAATGGTGTTCACTCGGGAAGATCACTCGGTCGAACTGGAATTAATTTTGTTTATATTTTGTTGGAAAATATTACAACGATAAACTTTTGACCAAAAAACTTGTTCCGGACATGCGACAAATCACGGATTTTTTTCAGTTTTCAACAAGGTTGTGCTCGAGAAACAGTTAAACCACCGCAACAGGGAAACGCCGCAGTTCATCGGACACAACTACTGGCCACCAAACCGTCCGGACTCGAATCCGGCGGACTTAAAAATGTGGGGAGTTCTCCGGGGAAAAGGTTTACAAATCCAAGATTAATAATATCGAAGACTCGAAACTACGAATTAAGACAACTTGGATTGAACTCGACAGGCGTATAATCGATACGTCGCTCGAAGAATCTCACGTTAGACTCCGGGCTTGCGTAATGGCCACCAGAGAACATTTTCAGCACATTTTATAATTCATTTTTGTTCCTATACACTATTGTTCTATGTAAGTGTCAAATTTCATTTAAATCGAAGCATTTTTAAATTTTTTTTATAGGGTTATACTTTTTTATGACTCACAGTATACACAGGAAACTATGAAATCCGAGTTGTTGGCACATAAAAGTGTCATCGACAGCAATGATTACATTTTTTTCGTTTAGCAGATGATGAGAAACAAGGAAATGCATTTTTATATTAAACAGAAAGGATTTTAACTGATATAAGGTTGGCATTTCCAACACCTGGTTATTATTTGACATTTAAGTTTGCTGGAAATTTTCTCAGAAGTTACTACTTGTGTTTCACATCGTATAATTGTAGGCACGCTTGAACCAGTTACCAATTGCAGTTTTGTTTGTGTAGTAACACGTACAGGAAGCAACCCAGTTGGAAATTCCCTATTCCTATTCACAGCCTCGTTCTTAATTAGTGGGTTAGGAATAATTTAACACTTATTATGCATAGTTGCAAAACTTAAGTTTATGAAAATGTTATTTTCAAAAAAGGCGGAAGTTGCCTTGGAAGCGAATATCTGCATAATCATCATTCCCCACTTGACTGCTGATGAGTGCCACATTGGCTAATTCAAAAAAGTGGAGGTTTATACATGTGATAAGAAAAAAATGATGAGAGTATTCTAATCATAACCACGTTAAGACTTCACATGGTACTTCACAGCAACAAGTGGATAAAATGAAGATGGGAGATTGTATCTCATTATTCATTATTCATGTTCCGGCTTGGTTAGTATTACTAGGTAACAATGAACACTTACTTAACTTTGAACTTTTCTACTGTCAGGTTGGTATAACAAATCAGTTAGATTTACTAAAATTCTATATGATACAGGAAACTTTCTCCTCCAATCCTATCGGACAATTCCAATGGAATTTTATGATTCAACTTGTAACAATCCAAGAATGATTAACAAATAATATGGCTGGAAACAGGCGTTAGGCTTAAACAATTGCATTTATAATCACAATCGAGCTTCTCAAAAGAGAATATTTAAAACCAGAATATCGAATATTGGAACAGAATGCTCGTGCAGAACGATAGAACGCACGTGCACAACGGTAGAACGCGCGTGCAGCTTACACTCTGCAATAAAAATGTGGTGGTGTACATTGTGGGTCATAAAAAAGTAAAACCCAATAAACAAAATCACAACTTGGTGAAAAATGCTTCGATTTAAATGAAATTTGGCACTTACATAGAACAATAGTGTAGGAACCGAAAACGTGTCCCGGACATGTGACAAATCTCGGATTTTTTCATCCGAGATCATCGCAATATTCACCTGTTTCAGCAAAAGCAGTTTTTGTGTACAACTGGTGTAAAAAGAACCATTGAAACCAGCCTAAAACATTCAAAATGGTCAAATACGATGACTGGTCTGATGTATCCATGCACATTTTACGGTATTGAGAAAACTTGAGCTGGTGAGATAACAAAGGATATTGTTCAAAATAGTGCTGAGCACACTTACTTTGTCTTTTGACACCCCAACATCCATAAAAATCCATGTAAATACGAGCTGAATTCACGAAAATACAGACTGAAAAACATTGTTCCGAAACTAAGACATTCGTTCCATACACCGTGGAACAACTTCACGAAAGTGGAACAATGACACGTGCAGAAGGAATGCACGCGGCAGTTTTGCGCGTGCTTCATGTTTTGGGCACGTGCCGATGTTCCACTCTCGTGATGTTGTTCCACGGTTTATGGAACGAATGTCTTAGTTTCGGAACATAATGCTTTGGGAGCGTTCATAAATTACGTAACCAACTGAGGGGGAGGGGGG